>JBBPBX010008622.1:0-25522 GCA_038048925.1 Garcialebias charrua
CTCCACCATCATCAATGTGTGTATATATAAATATATATGTATATATATATATATATATATATATGTATATATGTGTATATGTATGTACTGTATATATAAATATATATGTATGTACAGTATATATTATGTATGTATGTGTACATATATGTGTATATATACACACATGTATGTATATATATATATAAACACGTGTGTGTGTATATATATATATATACTCACGCATATGTTTGTATGTGTACACATGTATGTATATACAATATATATACATATATGTGTATATATACACACACACATACATATATATATATATATATATATATGTATATATATGTTATATATATATATATATGTATATATATTATATTCATTCATTCATTCATTCAACCTTTATTTATACAGGCTAGCCTCGTTGAGTCACGGGGACTCATTTACAAGAGGGACCTGTCTCACTCACACCAAACAACCATCCACTCTCACACTCACACCTAGGGTCAATTTAGAGTCACCAATCAGCCTAACAAGCATGTTTTTTGGTCTGTGGGAGGAAACCGGAGTACCCGGAGGAAACCCACGCATGCACGGGGAGAACATGCAAACTCCACCCAGAAAGGCCCCGGACCGGGATTTGAACCGGCAACCTTCTCGCTGAGAGGCAGCAGCTCTACCAGTTGTGCCATATTATATATATATATATATATATATATATATATATATACTGTATATGAACATTTGTCTGTGGCTGAAAAAGCCACAGACAAAGCAGAATGTTCAAAAAAGAAACAAGCTCATCCACTTTGGTTGTGTGTTCTTTTCCAGCTCTTCTTCTAATGTGTGTGTTAGTGGTTAATAAAGAGCTTAATGTATCACTAGCGCCACCAGCTGGTTAGAAGCGTTGATATTAATGATCCACCCACTGCAGGAGAATTACCCGCCCACTGCAGGAGAACTTCACGCCCACTAAAGGGGTCCTAAGCGTGCAGTGGATACAGAAATAAACCGGTCCCATAGGAACTGGCCCAAACTAGCCACAATGGGACCTTACAGGAACCAGACCTGTTGATAAGAGGCAATAGAGAGAGAGTTGCGACACTCTTTGTACTCGCCGACAGGCGGTTACGTGGTTCATGCAACTCTCAATTGTTCCAAACAGCTCGTCGCTGCCAGTCAGTTTGAGCAGCTACTGGCGCAACATGATACAAAAAAAAGACTTTTCTTACTTTGTCCAACGTCTTTCAGTAATTATTGAGCAGTAAAAAACTGATTACTTAATTGATTACTGATTATTTCACTGACTATGAGTTTTTTTAAAGCATTTTTAGACGTGGCAGATGCATTTATCATTACAGTGAAATGAAACTGTAAACACATTTGTTAGAAAAAAAATGTCTATGCAATACAATGATCAATATAGCCATGTCAACAGTGTTTTATAATGTTACAGATGTAAAAAAACAACAACAGAGAAACACCTGTTATGAAGCTATTTCTGATGTTCTCTGCATGAGAATGCTCCACCGTCCACCATTTGATCTGCTTGCCTTAGATCATCTGGGATGAAGTCTTCATTTCTGCACATTAGATAATTGTTATTTTTTTATCAGCAACTGAGTACCTGGATAACAGAGTCAGGGCTGGACTGGCTATCGGGCACACCGGGAAAATGCCCGCTGGGCTGGCTGGCCTGTCGGTGATTTTTGGGCCGCCCGGGCGGTCCTGACTGTCATGAACCAAAAAAATAAATTATAGCTATTTTTTTGTCAATCGCGACGGCCGATTGGTTGATTTTCTTGAACGACATCGAGCTAATCCAATGAAATCTCTCAGCACTCTTTGGCGGCCCGACCAGACCAGCCCCTCCTCTTTAGACCAATTAATCAGTAATACACAGAAAGGAGAAGACAACATGGAGAGCAGCAAAAAGCGAAAAGGAGGCGCCAAAAAAAATAGGATTAAAAAGAGACAAGCCCTTCAGGCAGATGCTGCAAAATGTATAAAAATAACCCAGAAGTTTGCTGGTGGCTGTGGAGCGGCCACCTCGGCAGCAGCCACAGGTCCCGACAGCGGAGGTCTGCAAGGGGATGAGGCCGAGAAATGGCGACAGGGGCGCGGGAGACCCGCGGCAGCCGCAGATGCCGATGCGAGCGTGGGAAATACTCAACTTCAGGTAAGAAGTGATGAAAATACACATGACTCTGAGTCTAATACAGGGTGACCAGCTGGGCTGGGTGGGAGTCTGAGAGAAGGCGAATAAAATAAGGATAAGAATAAATAAGGCAGAGAATGCGCAGCACCGGGTCCTGCTCGCATTTACATATCTGCAGACAAACCCCATAAATCAAATCAAAACCCAAAATGCACCAACTTTCAGTCCAAACGCTCTCTCAGATAAAAAGTTTGTTTGAAGCGGGATGAGGAAACGCCCACTCAATCCATCCAGGCGTCGGTGCGGCGAAATAAAAAGAAACAATCTCACCAGAGTCTCAAGGTCCTTTTAGCGTGCCTCCCCTGCAGTCCTGGGTAAAGGAAAAGTTACTGATCCACCGCGATCCCAACTCAGGGTGATACACAGTCCACAGGCAGTCCACAGGGCAACGGCCTCACGCCAAATCCTTCTCAGCAGGTGCGCACTCCCAGGTGAGACAGAGAGAGGAAGCGCCGTCACTTCCTCCTCCTTTTAAGTCCACTTCCCCACCGTCTCCAAAACATATTATTACAAAACAAATTTACCCAAACACATAAACAAGTTGAAACTTTCATTTGGAACACACTCGTTACCTTTCAGGAGACAACAATTAATAATAAATGGTCATATTTGCAGCGTAGATAATATAATAAAATAAGGAAACAAATGGAAATAAATCTAACGCTTTATTAATCGATCAGTGACCATTACAAAGTGATGAAAATACACATGACTCTGAGTCATGTGTATTTCTGAGGATGGTGTAGTAAGTTTAAGTTCATTAGACAAGTACATATACACCAACAAGACAATGTTTGTTATGTTATCTTAACACAAAACAGGAATATATGGCTGATGGAAAAATAAAGTTTCTTTATAGAATGGTTGTTTGAGATTTTTAATTTCTGTGTTCCTGTTGTTACAATACAGAGCCATCAGGCTCTCTGATGGTTCCTCCTTTTTGAGGCATGGTATGGTATGGTTTCCTATAAATACTGTATAACAAACACCATTATGTCATCTTAATAAACTATGATTTTATTCTAAGCACCTTGTTGGGTCAAGGGAAAACAGACATAAATACAAGCAATATCTAAGAGTGATTGCTGTTAGCACATCTTGCTCTGACTATAATCATTCTGACAGGGTGCCATGATAACATGGGTCATCATAGAATTACTGACTTAAATAAAAAAGTATCTTTTCATTACAGTTTGCAAGCACTGTCACAAGAAATTTGTTTCCATTGACGAGCGTCATTCTCTTTCCATCAATACCTGGTGGGCCACTCTGCTCAAAATGCCCGGGCCGATTTTTTGTCCCAGTCCAGCCCTGGACAGAGTTGATTGTGCTTGAAGCCTGACTATTGTAAAATAGTAATTCACTGATTAAAATGTTAATTTAAATGAAACAGTTTCTAGTTAAAATCCTAACAGGTGACAAAATAAGTGTTCATTGTGCAAAAATAAATTACCAAACAATTTATATAAAATATGTAAAATGTAAAACAAGTTTTAATAAAGTACTTTACTACTTTGATGTACTTTGACTTTACTACAACTACTAGTTGTTTGCAGCTTGGTGAGGGAGGATCGGTATGCTGGAACTCTGACTGAGGAAGCCCTCTGGACTGAGGGTGAAACGTTTCGACTAAAAGAAACTGTCCAGATGACCAGATTGAGACTTATCAGATTTGATACCTGGATTATTTAGTATGAACTTTCTTACTTTACTACTATTTACACTGTTTATTAATTACATCATCTCAAGAAGGAGCAACATCATCATCATCACAACAACACAAGCTGAGTCATGTAAATTTAATCTACACAAACATTTTCATCCAGAGCTCAAAATGTTTAACTGTCAAAGAAATGTGCAAGGAAATAAACTAATATCACTGCAGGCACATTTTGAGAGAGGACGCTTCACAAAAACACAGTCAGGCCGTGTGAGACTGAAGGATGTTCCAACCATTTGTTTTCATCGCCCAGAACCAAATGAGAAGTCCAGCAGAACTTCCACTGACCAGTGATCACACATATATATTTTTTTAATTCCTGTTTTAGTTTTCTACATTCACCTTATAATCTTGCTGTTTTAGCCATCTTATTTTAATTTGTTTTTAAAAAATCTGTATGTCTCTTTTATAACTGTCTATTGTTGTCACTGTTGTCATCATTCTTTGTTAAAATCAGCTCTCTCTTGTAAATAAGTCCTCAAGGCTCAATGGGATTAACCTGCCTAAATAAAAGTTGAATGAATAAAGTAAACTTTGGTACGAAAGGTGTTAAATAATACACGTTATATTTTTATTGAACAATAATCTTAATGCTAACAGTGCCATTGTAATTTCAGAGATTGATGAGAAATAGAAGTGAGGTGAGTGAGATGAGGGAAAGATGAAAATGTAGCCTCAGAGGACAGGGATGATGATCCAGGATCGACAGGACCATGAAGATGTATCAACAGGCGATGCAATCAGGGAACAGAGATGAAAAACCTGAGGGAACAATTAGAAAACAAAAAAATTACAAAAGCAGGATAGAAGAACTTCAGACATGAAAATTAACACAGTTCTGTGAAGAAAAATGTTAATGGAAAATAAATACTGACATATTTTTTTTTACTAAAGATCAAATGAAGGCAATTGGCACGAAGAACAACTTCCCAGTTCCATCTGATAGTTTAATCATAAAAAAAAGTTACTGTTCTACAATTTATTGATGCCGTCTCATCTCAACTTGACCCATAACTAATAATATAAAACTATAATGTAAATTAACAGTCCTGCAGTAAATACCAACTTTGTGAAGGTTATGGTGTTAAAGTAATTTTATTCAAACATCTTGATTAAGATATTATTGTTTAAGACAGAAAATTAGATATTGTACCTTTGTGATACTTTGCAACATTCAAGTCATTCTCCTGTAGTTTACCTGGAAAACATAAAAAATACTCATCTCTATGATCACACGTTTCTTTAAAGATAATGTCACAATTTATGCTGCAGTCTTTGACAAAGGATCTATAACTTTAAATTAACCACATCAATCTCTCAGGAAAAAAAGGCTATATTTTGAGAGTTCAGTGGAATTACCATTTTAAAAAAACTTTCAAAATTGAAGCTGTACTGAATATTTTAAAACGCTGAATTAGACAGAAATAGATCAGTTTACACCAGTCATGATTGCAGAGCTAGCTGCTGTTAAAACACTACTAGCTATCTAACATGTTTAATTAACAAAAACTGGCGACATGAAGTGTTAATGTTGATAAAATGGTACAGAACGCTAACGCTTCACAAGTCAAAAGAAAATTGTATTTTCATCAACTTACCAGAGAAAACACGTCTGAAACATCAACAATGAACTACGTTTGATGCTAGCAGCGCTGCTGTTTGGAACAGTTTGGTGGAATGAATCCCCCCCTCCATGACTCACGTGACTTCCGCATTCCATTCTTACAATGGGAGTCTATGGAAGTGTCGGAACTCTCTCTCTATGGCTCTGCTCCTAAGATCCCATGAACTGACACATTTTAATATTGTAGCAAGTATACATGTATATTGTTCAAGTTCAGAAGAAGTTGGCTTTCAAAGATTTTTGAGTCCAGACTGTCTTTTTTGGGAGAGAGAATCTGTCCTGCTGTACTGAACAGTCTTTCAATAGTATTTCAATAATATTTCAATAGTCTTTCAATAAGGCCATGGGTGTTGTGTGTCTTCTGGCTGACTCTCCACAGTGGAATCCATTTTGGATGTGTTAGTGGTGCTGTGGGTGCTCCCAGCTCACTGACGTATACACTAGAATATATGCTGGTGAAGATTCTCAGTCGTCCAGGACATGATAAATCAAAAAGGCGTTCAATTTAAGATCAACTGGACTTTATTTGTAACAGAAGACGTTTCGCTTCTCATTGATAAATTGATAAAGCTTCTCGGTTGAGAAGCGAAACGTCTTCTGTTACAAATAAAGTCCAGTTGATCTTGAATTGAACGCCTTTTTGATTTACACTAGAATATACTTCACTGGTCTAGCTCTTCTTGAAGGCAGGTCTAATGTTACCTGTCCACTTTGCAGTGATTCAATGGACCAACTCCTCTCTTGACATCAGTTACTTTCAAACTAACAACAAATCAAAAAACTGCAACGTGAATGTAACTTGTAACTCAACACATTATAGAAATGCAGTGTAGTAGAAAGTACAGATACTTCATGTAAAATGTAGTGGAGTAAAAGTACCCACATTTAATTATACTTAAGTAAAGTACAGATACATGAAAAATGTACTTAAGTACAGTAACAAAGTATTTGTACTTAGTTACATCCCACCACTGGATGGGACCAGTATCCAGGATGAAAACAGAGCAGAGTCCAGTTCATTAATGTAGTTACAGTTCAGTTAACGTGTTTTTATAGTGTTCAATTTAGTTCTCAGTGTTTGTGTGACATACAGTTTGTGGTGCTGAATAAATAAATACAAAATAAACCTGGTGTTGGTCCAGTTGGCCATTTTCAACTTTATAAACACGCAACATGTTACGCATCATTTAAATGACGTAACTTGAGTCCAGATAGCTTCATTTAGCTCAGATAGCTTTATATATCTCCCACGATAACATAAATACTGTCTATTATTTTTAACCTGTTATTATTGAGCATATTTAGTATGTTATTGTGCAACGTGACATGTGAAATATCTGCCTGCCTCGTTCAATAAACAGTTATAATAGAACTGGATCAGACTGTGTCTCTTCCAGCACAGATGCAACTACATTAAGGTGTAGATTAATTAAATATGAGACTCAAAATATATTCCATCAGTCGTAGTTCAAAAAAGCTGTGAGTGTCCGCCGCCATTATTAATAGAAATGCCATCTGTCCGTGCGTGCGTGCGCACACATGTGGTTCAAACAAAAGCTCAGCGGGAGATGTTTATGTTATCAACGGGGGGTCAGCAAAAAACCTCCACTCTGGAAGGTGGGTTCAGAAACCTACGGATTCAAAGAGGGGGGCCAGTGGTGTCGTGTAAATGAACAGCAGAACCGCAGAGAGAAAGCTGCGGTTTCACTCAAAATATGTGCCGTGTAAACGGCCCCTTAATCTGTAGAGACTAATCGTAGCTTTATCACATCAAAGGTAATAAGAAGTTAATTCAAGTTAATTCAAAGGTAATAAGAAGTTCAGTTCTTGCCCAGGGACATGTGACTGTTGGTCGACTTGAACCCCAGACTCCCATTGGAGGACGACCGGTCTGACTACTCAGTCACAGATGCCCTCTATAATAATGAGTGCAAGCTGATTAGAAGCTGATACTAGAAGAGCTGGATGAATTATTGATAAATGCACCTAAATGCAGGAGGACGTCTTTTCCCTTTATGTCATTAATGAACAGGTCTGTAAACATTAGTTTGAATCACCTGGTAGTTTTATTATTGAGCTATAAAACAAGTCATTCTTAGTCTTTTGTCTGATGATTCAGTAAATAGCTTGATAAATTGGAAGAAAACTGCTGTTTCTAATACTACCGCAGATCAGAGCTATCCTCTTCCTGACAGTTTTTTTTAGTGACTGATTTTCCTACACTTGTAATGTTCTTTAGGAACTTCAGTACTGAACACTGAGGCATATGAAAGTGCAAGCGGTGGCAAACATAAAGTTAAAATATGAATACGAACACTTTATGCTTACAAGCCTGTTTCCGACCTGGAAGGCAGGGGTCGCTGATTGTTGACAGCTCTTTGGTCCAGTCTTCCTCTTCATGCACAGTGAACAGTGAGCTGAATGACAGCTCATCTCTCTTTACTGCCTCTGACATACATGTCGTCTGTCAGCACCACTGATAAGTAATTGCCTAGGGTTACCTTACACTAATGGAAGTGCCAGCCGCAAAGAGGACATAATAGTTTAATATATTTCTTCCTGTGCCCTGGTGGGGTGGAGCAGTGAGGATGTTTCTTCTAATGTGCAGAGCACTCATGTATGAAGGTGAAATGGATAATTCAAGCCCCAATACTGTACATAGTTCCCACACACGTGACCAGTATTGCGTAATACCAGGTTTTTTGCCACTCATAAAGGTGGAAATGGCGAACAGACTAAGGTGACCAAGGTGCAAGAGCTAGATATATGCAAAAAATAACAATGGTCGGAGTTGACCCCTATGAGTTGGAGAAAGAAATCATGTCAGATGAAGCGGACAAGTTGTCACCAAGAAGTTACTCTGATATCGTTAATTATTTAATGACTACGAGGAGTGCCTGTAATAATATAGGCAATGATCAGTTTTACTGATTTACCTATACTTAGATGTAAATTTGAGCATGGTTTTACTGACACAAATTATCATCAATAATTCACGGGTTCTCCCTTTTTCAGATTATATTATAATTCTGTGACTACAGAATTACAGAATGTACAGATTATATTATAATTCTGTGACAGGAAACGTTAATTTATGTTGGTTCAGCAGAACTGAATAATTTAATTAACAAATCATTAAATTACATCACAACATATATACATGATTGATCGATCAGGTTTCCTATAATTTACTTCAGCAGAATGAAATCACTCGTCCGTAACTTCTAGGTACAACAGAACAAGTTAAGGGTCTTATATTAACTTAGGCCCTGTTTACACGGACACGGTGGGGGGAAACGGAGGTTTGGGGTATGTTAATTAGATGAAAAGATTTACATTGACACGGGTGAATTCTGTATGTATGACTCCCCCCCCCGGCCCTCATGAATTCACTGTAGTTACCATGCCGGGCCATTAGATGGCGCTGTCAATTTTTGAACCTTCACTAATGCACATGCGTGCTACCTTGGTCTGTTTTCCTCTGGGGCTTAAAGTTCAGCTAACAAGTTCTTGTCAACAAGTTAACAACAAGTTAAAGCTGGATTTTGGATAAAAGTCAACAGATTTGATGCCAAGTGGGACCCGCTTCATCTAACAAGCTCCACACCAGTTGCTGAGTGGACCAGAACCGCGTCAACATGTTGGACTTAAGTCCGTGATAATCAGCTGACTTACAGCAGGTAAACAATGTTGTTAATAATGTTTGCTTGGGTTTACTTCGATCACACAACAACCAACTGAGTTTTTATTTTTATTTTTTTCCTGCGAGGTTGAGGAGCTGGACCAGTTCAGATGGGACCAGGATGAAAACAGAGCAGAGTCCAGTTCATAACAGTTCAGTTAACATGTTTTAAAAAGTGTTCAATTTAATTCTCAGTGTTTGTGTAACGTACAGTTTGTGGTGTTAAATAAAAAATAAAAAAATAAACCTGGTGTCTTCATTTTCAACACGTAGCATGTTATGCATAGTTTAAATCATGTAACTTGAGTCCAGACAGCTTCATTTAGCTCAGATAACTTTATATATCTCTCACGCTCACATAAATATAGTTTATTATTGTTAATCTGTTATTATGTAGTGGCAGGGCTTTTGACTTGGAACCCGAAGGACGCGGGTTCGCGTCCCGGCCACTACACACCTTGGGGTGTCTATGCACTCATAGACATCTAATTCTCCAGCTCCCCGGGCACTTTCTATGGCTGCTCACTGCACCACCTGGTTGGGTTAAATGCAGAGACGAATTTCGTCTGTGTATGGGAAACATACGCAGATGACAGGAAAAGACATTATTATTATTATTATTATTATGTAGCAGATAGTATGTTCTAGTGCAGTGCAACGTGTGTAACACCGGCTGTCCTGTGTGTGTGCATGCGCTTGTGGCTGAAACAAAAGCTCAGCGGGATATGTTTATGTTACCAACGGGGGGTCAGCAAAAAACCTCCACTCTGAAGCGTGGGTTCAGAAACCTTCGAATTCAAAGAGGTGTAAACGATCAGCAGAATCAGAGAGAAACGAGCGGTTTCACTCAAAATATGCGCCGTGTAAACGGACCCTTATACTGCAGGCACATTAACTTAAAGTTTCTAGCTTAGAAGGATAAGTTTAAAGAGAAAGTTTAGGAGGAGGATGGAAGGAAGGAATAAAATAAGTTAGAGTCAGGGAGTTATCTTAAAATGAGTTAACCAGGAATGACACATTCTCCGGCCAATCTCAGTTACACGTCGGTACGACTTGGCAAAGCATCTGACGACTTTGTTACCTCATGAAGACGGTCAATCTCCCTTGGTCCAGTTGGTCAGTCCATTTACCGTTTTCTGCGTCTCCAGGCCTCTGCTTCAACTCGGACCGCAGTAACGGCATTTCTTGATTTGATCTTTCAGAATAAAACTTTCCTTGGAGGAAAATTCATTCAAATGGAGCTTTTCAGCTCAAAGGCGGACTCATAGCCAGCAGTACTATGAACCCCAACTGATGACGTGTCATTGGCATTTAGAGAGACCTCCATTCAGTTCTTTGGAGAAGAACATAGTATGACTTACTCCAGCAGACTCTGAAGAGCAGACAAGAAGTGTAACCTTAAGAAAGGAGTGTGACCAAGTCAAGTCAAAGTCAAAGTCAACTTTATTGTCAGAACTGCAATATGTACAGGACATACACAGGATTGAAATTGCGTTTCTCTCAGTCCCTCGGTGCAACAGTAACCATTTAAACACTAAAACACTGAAACATTTAATAAACATAAGCATAAAATAGTAAAAGTGTAACACTGTCCTGAGTTTTTGCATAGTAGTATAAAAGTATGAAAATTTACACCAACACTAAAACACTAAACATTTAATGAACATAAGCATAAAATGAAATAATAAAAGTGTAATACTGTCCTGAGTTTTTGCATAGTAGTATAAAAAAGTATAAAAAGTATATCTATAAAATAAACTGAAGGTTCTAGCATTGACATTTGCAAAGAGTGGCAAAGCAGCATATGAGTTAATGTACACAGTATATGTATGAGGTAGTAGTTGATGTTGGTATAGAGGCAAAGTGGCATATGCAGTAAGGCACATTGGGCATCCTTAAATAAGGCTGGTCAGAGAATACTGTATATGTATCAGCAGTAGTGTAGATATAAAAGTAGTGTAAATGTAAACAGTAGTAATAAATGTAAACAGTAGTAATAAATGTAAACAGTATTAATAAATGTAAACAGTGAATGTAAACAGTAGTATGTAAACAGTGAATGTAAACAGTAGTATGACTATAGGCAGTGATGTAATACAAACATTAGTGCAAATATGAGAAGTAGTGCAAACTGAATGAGCACATGACCGAGAGTTTAGTGAATAACCCGTTTGATGACACAGAGTCCAGTGTTAAAATCTTTGTGTTGTGTGGTAATGTGTGAGAAAGTTTTTTGTGTTAAGGCAGTTCAAATGGGAGGGGAGGCAGAGCAGGCAGAGTGTTTAGCATCCTGACTGCCTGATGAACAGAGCTGTCACTCAGCCTGCTGGTACGAGCCTGGAGACTTCTCACCAGAGACTTCAGACCAGAGTTACGTTCAGTTCTCTCATTAGTTTGTTTTAACCAGTGAGAGGGAGACAGAACGCATGAAGGTCACTCAGGGTAGGAGAAAATATTGTTTTTAGAACAGAGAGACAAATAGTCGCCAGTTATAAAATTACTTGGATTAGGCTCTGATTCACATGGTAACATTTCTAAAACAACTCTGAAAAGTACAACTTGACATATCTCTTAACTTTGCCATAGTTTTTTGATTCATCATATAAAGAAGTGACCATCATTGGTAACAACATAAAACATGATCATACAATGACATGAGTTATTATTTTAATTAATTCTGACTTAACACAAATTAAAAGGAAGTCTCTTCTGAAATAATTTGCATCTTTTGATTCAAAATAAATGTAATAAAATAGTGTCCACTTGTCTCCTCAAGAAAAATGTACCACTAAGAGTTTCAGACGACCGGGTTGTATCACTACAGTCTTTGGAAGGCATCGCCTGTCCATGGGGATGAGTTCTAACACGAAAGGATAAAACCAAATGTCTCTTATCTTTATATAATCTAGCAAGTGGAAAAAGAAATATCCAAAATTATAATCTGTAAAGGTTGTTAATTCTGTACTGTTTGTAGGTAATCCCATTGCAGTAAGCTTTTAATCCTTTGGAAGACTGAGATTGTAATCCCCTTGGAAAACAAAGTCTGCAATCCCTTTGAGAATAAAGTCTTATAATCCACAGCGGTAATTCCATAATGATTAGATATGTTGATTTCATCAGCAACAATTGTTTTTAATCAGCATGCAGAGGGAATCCCTCGATTGATGCAGAGGAGGCGACCCTTGGATGAAGGTTGAAGACCAATGTTGGAGTTGCAGGGCCCCACATTGAAGGTTGTAGGCTGGTTGGTTTCCAGTCCATGCCACTTTCTAAAATAGAAAAGAAAACATAGTTTGGTCTAAATGTCTGTTGTCCTTTTAGACGACGACGTAGGTTTTTTGGTATTCCCTATAAATTTTGGAGTCTACGGCGAGACTCACTCAAAAATGATTAGATAATCTTAGACTAGAGTCGATCGAATCAGTTTGATTTAAAAGATTGCAAGATCAGTGTAGATGTAAGTACCTAAAGTAGCAATGAAAGTACCTAAAGTAGCAATAATCTACAATGACTCTTCAAAGATTGAGGTTGTTAACAAAATGAACTGCATGTTGTTATAGTTAAAACTATTTAAGTCTTTAACTATCATTAATAAAACCTCTTTTGGCTGGGAGTGTTCAGAAAACAATACCAAACTTCAACAACAACAAAAGTAGCAATTAAGCAACTAGAAAACAACGTTTCACTGCTTTAACTCACTCTTGTCGTCAGATTCCAACATGTATCACACAAGAAAAACAGGTCTTAGCTTTATAACCGATGTCAATTAAATCCTGCAGATTTAAACGGTTGTTAAGGTTAGTTTTTTGTTGTGGGTTTTTAGACTTAGCGTTTCTAAGTTCTAGTTGGAATGGTTTCTTTTAGCAACTAATATAGTTTAAACTGTTTAGTTTATTTACTATCGTGTGCTTGGACGACCTTAATTTCCCATGAAGTCTGTGAGTTTGCGAGATCTTTGTCGTTTGTGGGGTTATTGAAATCTTTGTCTTTGTCTTGGGCATGACCTAACATCACCCCCCTGAGGTCATGGGGGACCACGAACACAGGTGAGGACGTCCGTCCATGGGCACAAGTTAGGATGCCATTGTTTAGTTTAAGCTGTTTGTGCAGCTGAAAGAGGACTGAACACAGGAACCTTTTAGGTTTTGGCCAACGTATCTTCTTACACTTACCTTTTTCTGTGTAATTTAGGTGTGTCTCAAACATCAGCGTAGTCACAGGTGTATCTGATTGTTAATAATAATAATAATAATAATGTCTATTCCTGTCATCTGCGTATGTTCCCATACACAGACGAAATTCGTCTCTGCATTTAACCCAACCACCTACCAGGTGGTGCAGTGAGCAGCCCGAAAGCGCCCGGGGAGCTGGAGAAATAGGTGTGCACTCATAGACACCCCAAGTTGGGTAGTGGCCGGGGCGCGAACCCGCGACCTTCAGATCCGTAGTCAAAAGCCCTGCCACTAGACCATCAGACTGCGACGGGTCACTGTCATTGGTGTGTGTGTTTTCCCACTTTTTGACTGAAGAGGGTCTCTTTGAGTCTGTAAAAACGATGTCATTTCTGATCAGTTCTAGACTCAATTGCTTTTGAACCAAGGTTTCATAGAAAGCTTGGCTGATTGCCGATTTATCTGTCCAAGGGGACAGTACAGCATCTTCGGTCTGGATCTCTACACCTTTTTCTACCTGTGGTAGGTATTGTTCAGTGAGTGCTGCTTGTTTTAGCTCACAGAGGAGGTTCTCTTGGCGGGCCAGAGTTGGGTCCAACTGTTGGGTCTCTTCTGTCTCACCTGTTTTTGAAGGTTCACTTACCGGGCTTGTGCTCTTGGTTGGGGGGTCCCCTGTGCCTTTCGCGGTACCTGCTGTTAGACAGTCAGTGTCATGACCTTCAGGATATTGTTGGCTGTCAGCATTATGTTTGCTGACAGCATTTGTGGCAATGTTGATGTTTTTGTTGTCAACTGTGTGCTCTAAGTTACTATACTAGTAGGACATGACAGTATATCGCTACCTGTGTATGAATGGGTAGATGAATGGATGGATGGTTAGTACTATGAAGCGCTTTGGGGGCTGGAAAGCACTATATAAGTAAGCTCCATTTACCATTTACTATCAATGATAATGCTACACATCACTCCAGGTTGGTTTTCCTTGTTTGTATTGTTCAAATTTTCTAAAACCAACGTAGTTTCATTGTCTCTTCTGAGCTCAGAGGTTTAGGGCCTTTTTTATGGAACTTTTGCGATTTTTTGCTCGTCTCAAACTGTTCTGGTCAAGGAGCAGGGAAGGCATGTCCTTGACTTGGGGGTTCCTCTTGGGATCACCCTTTGTTGTATGGATTACATCGGTATACATACTTTTTGGTCCTTGGACGTGCGTCCCAGTTTTGACCTTGGTGGTCACCCTGTGGGTTCGGTTTGAACCACTTTGGGTTTTTGTTCCAGCGGGCACCTTCATTTCGTGGTTTGTTAGGTCGAAAATTTTGTTTCTTCTTGCCTTTTTCAGGAGAGGGAGTTGACGCATGCACTCCTTCTAGTTCTAGCGATTAGTATTTGACCTTTTCACCTGGAAACGCCTCTAATGGTGTGTTCACACAGAGCAACGTTTTGACCTCCAAAAACGCACCTCACGCACGCAAGTGGACGCACTGCCCCCTGGTGTCCAAACTGTAGTGTTGCGGCGGCTTCCTGGCAGCGGCGTCGTGGGGGCGGGGTGTGGGAGGAGCGTCGTGATTCTCTTTCCGGTCTTGTTGTTCGTCTGTTCTCAAAATGGCGGATGATGTGGAGGCAGCTTTATTAATATGTTTGCTAGTGGCACGCCGAAGACGTGCAAGGCGCCGTGTCTGGGTCCATGAAACTATTCAGAGGCGTTCTGAATTCGGGGAGTTTCACCATTTAATCCAGGAGCTGCGCATGGACGACCAGCGCTTTCAGCGGTACTTCCGTCTCAACCGTGCCCAATTTGACGACCTGCTGTCTCGTGTTGGTGCCCGCATCACCTACCAGGACACCAGCTACAGGCGCGCGATCCCAGCTGAAGAACGCTTGGCCATCTGTCTCCGGTTGGTTATTTGCAACAACAGATAAATAGCGCGAATATCTGTCTCTGTTTCTGTCATATACTGTATGTATATATATATATATATATATATATATATATATATATATATATATATATATATATATATATATATATATATATTCATCTTTTCATCTTTTGGACAANAATGTTGTTAGTGTCATTATCAATGATAATGCCACTCATTGTAAAAGGTTGGTCAACCTCTGTAAGATTCAAATATTCTAACAAACTACTTACTTCCTCTGTCTCTTCTGAGCACAGAGGTGTTGGGCCTTTTTTCTGGAACTCGTGACTCTTTGCATGTCTCGGACTGTTCTGTTCGAGGTGCAGGGGCGGGAGGGCCTTGGCTTGATCTAAACCACTTTGGGTCTCTTAGAGAGCGAACATCTACCTTTTATGGTTCTTTGTTTGTCTCAGACTTTTCAATCTGATGTGCACTAGGAGTAGGGCTCCGTTTAAACCACTTTGGGTCACTGTTCCAGTTGGCACCAACATTTCGTTGTTTGTTAGTTTTAAAATCTTGTTTATCCTCACTTTCTGTAGGAGCGGGAACCTCTTCTATTTTTAGTGACTGGGGTTTGACCATTTGACCTGGGCACTCCTCTGAGCGTGTTTTGCTTTGCATGTGAGCTTCAAAAACATTTATAGTGCACTGTTTAATTTCATCTATGTGTTTTTGTAATAACACGTGAGGCGTACACCTTTTCATAGCGTAGGGTGGAGATTGAAGCTGAAAAGAAGTTTAAAATGTACCTCTTCCTGCATGTCTGGTTCATTTTGGTCACCAAAATATGCTTTGAAAATTCTATCATAAAACAGTAACGGGTGTTCATCTTTCTCTTGCAAGATGTGCTTCGCAGCTAGGCATCCACCATGCTTAGTGGGAGTATCTGCCATTCCACCTGGGGATACCTGTAAGGGTGTTTTGCTTTGCATGTGAGCTTCAAAAAAATTTACAGCACACTGTTTGATTTCTTCCATGGTTTGCTTTCTTAAATTATCCATAATGAATACCTTTAAGTTTACCTCAAAGATGAGATTTACACTGAAAGCAATTTTGAAAAGCACCTGTTTTTCTAGGCCCGGTTCCTTTATGTCCCCTGAATAAGCCTGGAGGATCCTGTCATAATACATCAATGGATGTTCATCTTCTTTTTGCAAGACATTCAGGGCAGCTGAGTAGGCATCACACTTTGAGAAAGATTTTCTCTCTGCGCGAGGTACAAGGGGAGCAGGTCCTGTGTTTGGGGGTTCCTGTTGGGACCCTTTGTTGTATGAGTCAACTAGATACCCATACTTTATAAACCTTGGATGCACACCTTTTTGAACTTCCATCTTTGTTTTGATTTTTTGTGAAAATCAATAAGATGGTTCTTATTTTAGTGCTTGCAGATAAATGTGTTCTTTCATTTAGCAGTAAGTTAAGCAAACTAATCAGCTTTCTGGTTTATGTGTTTCACTGTGTAATAAGTATTTTATTCATAGGTACCTTCCTTCTAGGTTTTACCCTCAATGAACTTGTAAAAGTTAAATGCACTGCAGTGTTAACTTTAAATAGAACTTATTTTTAACAACAGTTACTAACTAACCTAAGCCTGATTTTTGTTTTTCTTCCTCAAATGCTTTTTAAAAGATTTGAAATACATGCAATGTTCACACTAAAATGTTCCCAGGATGCTGTTTCATCATGCCTTAAAATAATGTATTGCAGTTTGGCTAAACTATTTTACTGTATTTGACAGTTATCAGGAGTGACAAAGGTCTTCCTGTTTGTTATTTTAAATAATTTTGTATTTAAAATGAACTGGAGTGTTTGTTTACAGAATAACATTAAAGATGTTATTCTAAATAAAAATCAGTGATTTCTATTAATTTGTTGTTCTGTGACATTTTCAAATGATCCGCTATCTTTGTTTTTATTTTTTGTGAAAAATCAAGTCAAAAGATGCTTTTTGTTTGCCATTTTAAACGTTTTATTTAAAATAAACTGGAGTGCACAGAATAACTTTAAAAGATGTTGTTTAAAATTAATACAGAGGTTTTAGCATCTATTCTGTGTAAATGTTCTGCTTCTTTTATCCAGCAGTGATGTTCAAAGCTTACTTTTATCTCAAAGTGACTGTAATTACTCTTCCTGGCCATTAGGGGTGCTCTGGGCTCTAAGGCCACGTTGACTACCGCTAATTTTGTTAGCTTGAAAACGAACACGGTAAAAAAATAAACTTTTGGGATGAGTTTTAGCCTGGATGTGACAATCGCTTCAACAAACGTCCTTTTAAGAAACGGATCGATGTGATTAAAATGTTTGGAACAGGTTCTGTCAAGTTTTTTAGATATTAAAGCAACGATCTTTTCCATTTTTTTTCTAGCGGAGTCACATCACAACGTTGACGTGTCAGTAGATGTTGCATTCAGGGACCTTATGTCCCATCTGATTTTTTTATCGCTCTAAAACAAATATCTCAAAACATGGTTATGAAACAGTATCTGACGATATTTTATGCATAGAAAGGAACCAAGCCAGACAATCTGTCAGAATTGCGATACAAAAATGACTTTAAATTACCAATCAATAGCGTGTCCGGTGAGCTCGCCAATCACAGCACAAGAAACGTACACGTAGCTTTTCAAAATGGATGCTAAATGCTAGCTATTAGCCCAACTTTCCGTACTCTTTAACAACTCAATAAAAACATGTCAAAACATCGCAAAAATCTGAAATTATGGCGAAACAAATTCGAACAGCGTCACTGAGCCACGCTCAGTAAGAACAACAATTTACTGATGAAACCACGAACCCATCCAGAACCAGGTCCAAAGGCACTTATAAAAACCGGGCTGGCTTACAGACCGTCAGAACCACAGCTGATAACCAGTTTCAGTGCAGAACAATGTGTTCTATTTCAGTCTAAAATGTAGAATACCACACACAAGATCATTGCAGATGTAGAAATAGCTTTTAAAATGACGCGGCGGTCATTTAACGATGAGATTACACTGTCAGCTTGTGAAACGTCATCAGACTTTCACACAAACAAGTAACAATTCTTCATCAAAAGCATAGAATAGCGTTTTAAAAGTTGATTACAGACAATTTCCCAGCATCAAATGACAATAACTGCAGTCCTACAGTCGTTTTGAACATTTTCCAGACAAAAAAATTGTATTTTTGAGTCATTAAAAATTGGATATTATGCCAACATTTTTATGAGCACAGAAATTTTAATTTTAATCTTTCAGAGACCTGCAACAAGCCACCATTATGTAATTAAACACGTACAGGGCACCATTATGTAGGATATCATACCCTGTAGGATATTGTAGTGGGCATGACCATGTCCACTTTGATACACCTGTGTATTTTTGAACTGTTCCAGAGATGACCTTTACTGACCTCTCAGTAAAGCAAGACATTTACTACAAATTATTCCATTAGTTGTAATCTGAGAACATAGTCACCAAAAGAGACTATTTCTATCTTTGATTTTATTCTAATGTAATCAAAAGAATAACTTTTGTCATTTTCATGATGTGTGCTTTTAAGCTGTGTTATTCTGTAGAGTTAAACTGTGTCACTTCTGCACATCACTGTGTCCATTGCTGTGTGAAAGTTGAAGACTCGGGTCAGAGAGACCCGGCCGTTTTGTTTAGAAAGTCAGAAGACAGTTAATCCGTTGTTTTCATGAGAAGGGCTCCAGCACTCTCTGTCTTTCCAAAACATTTTCACTCTGCTTTGAATTTCACCTTGAATCTTGATAACAACAAGTGAACTCCTCGCTGGTCCACGGACCAATGAAAAAGAGACAAGTCTCGCTCCTCTCAGATCCTCTTTTAAGTTCTAAGTTTTTGCTGGAACGTCAGAGTCTGGGAGAGTCTGCTGGGAACTTCAAGAGATGTGAACTTTCCCAAAGAGCTGGATGGACGTTTAGTCACACGCTAAGGACACGTCATCCAGTTAAGGGCTAATAACATGCTGTTATGAGTCCACTTCGAACGAGCGTAAGCTCAAAACTTTGTTTATTCCTTCCTGGAATAAGTTTATCTTGAAGTCAACCAGTAGCTGACATATTTTCTGATGATCGACGCGGATCCCAGGAGACGTTGAAATGTAAACCAGAACCGGCTCGGACGTGCTGGACCTGCAACGATTCTGTACGCCTGAAAGGCTGGTGTCATCTCTTTATCAGACTTGTCGTTGAAGGTAAAGAGCTGTTTACAAACGTACCTGGATTTCAGCAGAAATCGGATGGGAAGTGTCACTTCTGGTAACATGCTCAAGACAATTTCCTTTAAACCATCTCTCCATCTTTCCTCCCATCGCCTTTCCCTCAATTCTAAGCTGGAAACTATTTAAGTCATAGAGCCTCAGACTAAGTGTTAACATCCTATATTTATGTCTGTTGTGTTACAATTTAAATGTGCTGACGTGTTAAATTGCAAGAAAGTGAAATCATGTCAATCAAGTGTAATGGTGTTAATTTAGTTGATTTATTTTAAATAAATGGTAGTGTCTTTGACATACCAAACTAAGTTAACGTCTCTGTCACTTAATGGCTTTATTTATTTATCCATCATAAAGATCACAGAAATATTGGGTAAACTGAAAAAGAAAAGAATCCGTGAAATTACTATTCAATCTGAATAAGTAAATTAATTAAGGTAAAGAGGTCAGTATTAATATTGACCTCCTCATAATCCTTTACATCTGGGTGGCACCGTATGTGTTTAAAGACACAATATGGTGGTTACCCTCATGTTTACTTCAATATCATACCCTGGTCAGTTTTACTGACTGTACAATATTCCAAATTTAAGAGTGAGCTGATTTTATCTGACCCAAACTTTTCAATATTCAAGAGTTCTCTCTTTTTAGGATTTAAACATGAACTTGTGTGAGACCAGATGAGATGTAATTTGACAGGAAATGTTATGTATGTTGGTTCACCAGGAGATGAACCATTTGATAACAGAATCATTAAATTACATCAACATTTCATGATGATTGGTTCTGATCAATTTCTTATACCTTAACTATCAACAGATTTAAATTTTGAACAACAGACAAGTAATAAGATAACATAATTGCTTATTTCTGCAGGCACGTTAACTTACAGTTTGTTACTGGCTTAGAAAGATAGGTTCAGAGAGAACGTTTAGGAGGAAGAAAATGGAGGCAGTGAGGAGGGGTAATATCTTGATGTGTATTTTAACCAGAAAAAGGCACATTCTCCAGTCGGTGTCAGCTGGACTTCCGTACCGCGATGAACAATGACTTACCTTTGTGAAGATTTTCTTGTCTCGACTCCGGTAAAGTTGATTAGCCCCACGTACACGGACTGTTTGTCCGGCTCAGGTACTCAGGCTTCAGCGTTCACTTTTCAGTGGCTCCTGTGAGATCCGCGTCTACCTCACAGAGTAATGGCTCAGTTCCGGTTTGACTTTTCAAGATAAAAGATTATTTAAAGGAATTTCAATAAAGTAGAGCTCAGAGCTCAAAAGCAGACTCATAGCCAGCAGTGCTATGAACCCCAACTGATGACGTGTCATTGGCATTTAGAAAGACGTTCATTCAGTTCTTAGATGAAGACTCACATTCTAGTTTCATCTGCAGACTGAAGGAAAACAGGAAGTCAGAGCTCTTTTAAAGCTGACTTGACCCAGAAACGTAGCTCTTTCTGATTGGGCCTGTGGAGTCAGGAGGCTGAGAGTGACATCAGAGGATTCAGAGGGAGAGGTCAAGTGTTAGATCATGTCAGAAAGGATAAATATGTCAGTTTAAGACGCCAGCATTTATGATACAACAGATTAAAACTGTCTTAACTCCTTACCAACACTGTTGGCCTGTTACTTATGATTAAAACAAATGTCATCACAGCATCACATATGGAACCTTACTGATTATAATAACAACACCAGAGATTATTCTCTGATTATTAATTAGGACAACAAATAGAAGTCTCTTGCTGAAGCGATTAATGTCCTGGATTCAAAACTGAAGCCCGAGATACACTCATGCGTCCTCACGATACGCCTATATGCAGCGTACGTACGCTGTGGCAAAAGCGTAGCCCCGCGTAGCCCCTCAGGGCACGTACGCGCAAAAGTATTTTTTTACTACGCATACGCGATGCGCGGTGTCTGAACATAAACTTCCCCGGCGCCGGACTGTTTTGTATGTTACACAAATTAAATAAATTCCCCTTCTTTATCGCTGATCGGGCCTTTTCTTTTGTTTTTTTGCCTAAAGTCAAGTAACCGCTTCTTCCTCCGTTCACTCGATGATTGAAATGAATGAATTCAGGTCCTACCTGGGTGCGGCGATGTTTTAAATATCCCTGGTGGGCTGTGTGCTGCAGGAAAAGCACTCCCTGTTATTATTTTTATTTCTGAGAGAACTTTTTACAACATATATAGTAGAAACACCGCATGAACACCGCCGCGGTCTTCAAGGCGCTACATGAGCTGGCTGTCAATCATTTCAGTAGGCGTGTCAGCAAGTAACCAATCAGCGAGCTCAGTTGAGTCCCCTCCGTGCACAGCTGCTCATATTACAACAAGGAGCTGAGTTTCTGACATATGCTGAAGCATATCAGCAAAACACATGCGCACAAAATGCGCGCGTATGGTGGCGTACCTGAGGACGCATGAGTGTATCTCGGGCTTGACTGAGATTACAGTATCACTGTGTCTCCACTGCAGTTTCAGAGGAAAAAATGCATCATGATCAAAATTTTGGAATAACATTGGATCTTTAGCTTGAATTAAACAGTTTGAATTAAACAGTCTTTGACTATAAAACATTGAATATAAATAATGCTTACTTAACACAAGGTTATTCATTAACACAAAATAAAGGAATAAGAGAGTCTCTTGTGACTTATTATGTTTTGATTCAAACTAATAAAATAAAGTCAGTGTTCTGAGTTTCATTGAGATTCAAAGAAAAAGGTATCGGAGAGATGAAGGCTTGTATCACTACAAACTTATGCCAGAAACGTGACAGAGTAGACTTGACTTTTGGTATTAGCTTCCATAGTGATAGAAAAGGACTTAATTGTGGAAACAGAAATGCCAAAATGACCTGTTTGACAGAGGAATCTAACTTTTGAGGAAATAAAGAAGGATTTCATTGTGTACAGATAATCAATATTTATATATATATATATATATATATATATATATATATATATATACTATATATATATATATATATATATATATATATATATATATATATATATATATATATATATATATATATATATATATATATATATATATATATATATATATATATATATATATATATATATATATATATATATATATATATATATAATATATATATATATATATATATATATATATATATATATATATATATATATATATATATATATATATATATATATATATATATATATATATATATATATTTGGCAATTTCTTACATCCATACTGATGATTTTAGTTAATATGAATTTGCAACATTTTTCAACATGTAAATTGTGTAGACTTTGCTAATTGCAGTGATGAGTGTCTAATCTTTACCTAAGCTTAAAATGTACAATTTAAGAATGCACGCCAAGCAAGCATGTAATGAATTGTCACTCGAGGCAATACCAGCTTGTACTATTTAATAATTTGTGCTAAATTGTAGCATGATTCAGCCTGTACAGTTGAATTTAGCTTCAGTTCAGGTTGGATCACGTTCACAATGAGGTAAATAAGATCAAATATGCTTACTTGTGAAAGGAAATGTGTTGACTTTTCCCTTTCTCTTCTGTCGCTATATCTGTATGTAGCACACGGTTTTCTGCCATTTTTCCATTATATTATATTTTATTTTTTACATTTGTTACATAGTCAGCCCTTAATTAAAGATATTAATGTCTATCCAAACGCCAAATGCAGACATTTGATCATTTTGGTAATGGCCACTGTTGCTGCAGGAAATCACATAGTCACATGACCAGTGGCCAAAAGAATTAGTAAAAAAAAACATGGAAAGAAATACCTGTTTTGTAAAATTAATAACAAATAAAAGTTGAGATATAATATTTCATATGTGGTGAATTCTTAGACCTTCTTTGAAGGTGTAGAAGGGCCTACATATGTTCCCAAAGACAATTTTACCCATTTGCTGTGCTACAAAACAAAACAAACAAAAAAAGTAAAAATTTGCCTTTAAGCTGTGTCAGAATTTACAGAGTTATAACTGTCAAGGAGAGCGATCAAGTTTTAGTCTTGCCATCCAAACACTGATGTTTTAGGATTATTTTTGAATGTCTGTTTGGGGTTTTATTTACTGTTTTCTTGCATAACGCTTTTGGTTGTACATTGTGCAAAGTTATGCATGTACTACTTGATTAAGTTTATGCAATAAAAACCCGGTACAGTACTAGCTGGAGCACTTTCTGCAAGTATAACATAATGTCTGTCTGTATTCATTGGTCAATTCATTATCATCACGCAGACTCTCACATTGGTATATTTTCATCTTTAAATCACTTCTTGGTCTGCTGCCTTCATACCTGTATATTTCCTCCTACATGCCACTTTGTCAGTGCAGCTACAATGTATGTTCCCAAGACATCATACAGTGTTCCCTCAATTGGCAAAAGGGCCAAATGAGGGGACATTTGGCAAAAGGGACCGAATTTAGCTAAATGGCTTTCTCTTACTCTGCTCCTGTATACTGGAACACCTTGCGAAAAGATCTGAAGCTGTCGGCTTTGACCTTTCTAAGGGATTTTAAACAACCGTTAAGTTCAATGCAAAAATCAATGCAAATGTGTTCCTGTTTTTAGTATTTTACACTGTTTTATAATGTAGCATGTTTTTTTAATTTTGTTTTATCACTTCTTTTATTTATTTTTAATTTTACCGGTATATGCTTATTTTGCTGTGTGTACCTCATCTGTGTTTGTTGTTTAAAACAGGTCTCTCTTGTAAATGAGTCCCCGAGACTCAATGAAACTAACCTGTATAAATAGAGGTCAAATGAATGAACAACTGCATAACGCAAAACTGAAAGTCATTTAAATATTTATAAATTAGTGTTCACCTAAACCGCTATAAATTTTATTAGACTGGATTTGTAATGGCAGAAATTCCCTATGTCATTGGCCCTCTCAGATTAGACGTTAGCTCGTCAATCTTTTTAGCACAATATTCTCCATGCTTGGGCTTTTGGCATACATATTCATGGCATCTATTGTCCAAAGTAGGAGAAACTATAAGTCATGCTAACTTCTTTAATTTGCACTGCATAATTAACAAATTGGGCTGTTTGCCATCAAAAAGCTTACTTATGCACATGGTAGAGTTTCTGTAAGGAAAATAGCATTTATGTAAAAATGTATCTGAAATTTTAAATGACTTCTGATGAACTTTATACTGAACCTACAAAAAGAAATTAAATGTGAGTTGGATTCTGTAATTAAAAAGAATTAAAGCAATGCCTGCTGCATGAGATTTATGCAGCTTTTTTAAGCTTTGCTTATTAGTTTTGTTCTAATAGACAGACAGTAGCTTGTTTCTTTATTATTTTAATTATCTTGTTTTTGTGTGCAAAATATTGTGAAATTATGAGGCATCAAGGTTTTACTCCTATAGCTTTTATTAAAAACTTATTTTTATATATCTAAAAAACAAGCTAAGTCTGGTCCTCTGGACATTAAAAAAAGCAAAACAAAACAAACCTATACTTACTTTTATATACCTACAATTTTTGTGTGCTGAAAGCTAAGACGGAGATGCCATCTGCTGGGAAACAAAGTCATTCTACTTGAGATGAAAAATCTCTTCAATAAAGAAGATTTTTCAGATCAGGTTACAGTAATACAAATAAATCTTCTTAGTGTAAATTACAAAAAGCAGTTATTTAAGTTTTTTTTTCATACAGTTTTGCTTGTTTAAGTCACAACCCACTTATTAAGCACACAATAAATCTGAGTAACGTTTAACACAGACAATTTAACAAAGCAAATAATTATTTTATTTAAATGTTTTGTCAAATTCTATTAATGATGGTCTTTTCTCCTCTCTTGTGTTTTTTCAGTCAGTGTTTTAATGTATGGACTATTTTAATTATGAATTTACAAATAGGCTATCAATTATGGTGGCTATTTTTACCAGTACTTACTGAAGGTCTTGAAGTAGATCAAAACAATATTTAATCTATTTATGTCTATACCAGTGTTACAA
>JBBPBX010008622.1:29023-40216 GCA_038048925.1 Garcialebias charrua
TTGCTCGAAAGTACAGTTAATCTAGTTACAAAACATTTCGGGAAGCAGCATCACAGTGTATCGATAGATATTCCATCTTACGTCATGACGCACGCGATTCACGCACTTGGTATAAAAACTTGTTTTCTGACGTCAGCGTTCTCTTCCCTGCCTATGCCCTCGTGAGGTGGGCAGTGTATTATTCCTTCTCTTTTGTCCATCAAGAGAATCCAAAACCATCTATCAAAATGGTGAGTTCCTATTGAATTTTGACATGACAATAAGTATTTTGACATAAGATGATACCACTGGGGCTTATATTACTGTTGGTGTCTAAGTATTGACAGATTTCTAGGCAACTTCTTGAGTGCACGGATCAAAATGGCAACCATTTTGTAATGTACCGCTAGCCTGAGTGGGCCTTCAGGACTGTCTTGAAGCTACTCTGAACCGTTCTTGACGCTTTTTGGCGTGTTTGATGAGCTCGGTTTATTTGAGTTGTGGATATAAATAACTAACGAACATTAATGAGTTTACGCTGCGTTTCTGTGGCCTTTTAAAATCCCACAAGCAATCTCCGCTTCTTGTGCTAACAGTATCTGTTGTCGTGGGAAAAAATGTCTGTTTTAAACTAGTGAGTTGTTGAACCTGAAGTAAAACGACTTAATGTCAATATAACACGACGACAATGTGAAAAGTGTCAACTAAATGTACTTCAAAAGTTGTTGGACGTTTAAAAATGAACTTGCCGGTACTGGCTGCGCCAGTGTTAGCATTAGCATAGTTTCAAAGTCTGTACACGTGGCCTGTTTATGCAGTCCTATTATGCCGGCTGACACCCGATTAAACGTTTTGTTTTGGCTCAGATATGTTGATTAGGTTGTTACATATAACTGGGAAACGGAAGAATGACTTGCTAATGTAGATAATTCCGCGAATGAAGGTGCTAAACTGGTTTTGCTCTAAACGTAGACAACAATAACGTCATCTTTGGTCAGGGCGGAAAACCAAGGGTGGAGCTGCAGCACATTTGGCTTTATCTGATGTCAGCAATGGTTACAGGTGTAAACTGCTTCAAACTCCCCTGCAGTAAAACTGCAGACTTCCATTTTCAGTGTTTTCATTCGTTGCTCTTGTGGCTGTTAAAGACAAAATGGCTGTGTGGGATGTGCAATTTTTAATTTTATAAAGTCTGAAGGAACAAACTTTTATTTAGACATTTAATTTAGACAATGAACAATCATGTGTATATATATTACACAGTATATATTTTTAAAAATCCTCAATTTTTTGTACCTTGTTTCCTCAGGTGAATTTCACCGTAGACCAGATCCGTGCCATCATGGACAAAAAGTCCAACATCCGTAACATGTCTGTGATTGCGCACGTAGACCATGGAAAGTCTACTCTGACAGACTCGCTGGTGTCCAAGGCTGGCATCATTGCCTCAGCTCGTGCTGGAGAGACACGTTTCACAGACACGCGTAAAGATGAACAAGAACGTTGCATTACCATCAAGTCTACGTGAGTATTTTTGCTGCATTTTCAACCACGCTATGTATGTAACATGTTTTAAGTGTTTTGATTTTCTTTACACGAACAAAAAACTAACTCAAATACACCTTTGTTAAAAGTATTCCTTTCATATGTTTGACATTTAATTTGTAACATGTAGGGCAATCTCCTTGTACTACGAATTGGCTGAAAACGACTTGGCCTTCATCAAGCAGAGCAAGGATGGTGCTGGTTTCTTGATCAACCTGATCGATTCACCAGGGCACGTGGACTTCTCCTCTGAAGTGACTGCTGCTCTCCGTGTTACCGATGGAGCTCTTGTTGTAGTCGACTGCGTGTCTGGTAAGGATTAAACATGACCGGTAATACCAATTGTTGCATCTTTTCACCTGAACATTTTTAGTTTTTTCCCTTAGACATAGGCATACACACAGTTACAGCTAGGTGGTTTTATTTTTTTAAACAAGTGAAATGTAAAAGTGATTTTCAGCACTTTGCACAATTCATACCTTACTCGTTAACATTTTGGGGTGTACATCAGTAACTATTATTGTCTGTTTCAGGGGTCTGTGTGCAGACAGAAACTGTGCTGCGCCAAGCCATCTGTGAGCGCATCAAGCCAGTCCTGATGATGAACAAAATGGACCGTGCCTTGTTGGAGTTGCAGTTGGAGCCCGAGGACCTGTACCAGACTTTTCAGCGAATCGTTGAGTCAGTCAATGTAATCATCTGCACTTATGGTGAGGATGAAACTGGACCAATGGGTAGCATCATGGTGAGTTGGAAAACTTTTGTTCTAGATTTTCTATGTGACTGGGAAGTTTCAGACTGGATATGGATGGGATTCATTTTTGTTCTATTTGTAAAAGTACTTTAATCAGCTCTAGGGTTTAAATAAAAAAAACTGCTAACTACAGCTTGATATATCAAGAGTATTTTTTTACATAACGAATAGTAATAACTTAACAACAGGCTACTGTTATTATTTTTAATATGTGGCTAATAAAACAATGCACAAACCTTTTTGAATGCCACATTTCCAACTCAAAAATTTGACAAGTGGACTTTTTATTTTTTCCTGCATATTTTTTTTAGGTTGATCCAATCATTGGTACTGTTGGCTTTGGCTCTGGACTTCACGGTTGGGCTTTCACTTTGAAGCAGTTTGCTGAAATGTATGCAGCTAAGTTTGCTGCAAAAGGAAACACCCAGATGACAGCAGCTGAGCACTGCAAAAAGGTGGAGGACATGATGAAGAAGCTGTGGGGTGATAGGTGCGTCTTAAATGTTGTGCTCTTACCTATTGAAATGCTCATGATGGTATAAATTGGAGGAAATGTACCAAAGTCCATGCTCGATAATCCATGTACTGTATAATGGAGGAAATGTGTACTGGTCTACCCATCTTGATTATATTGTTCAATATTTTTTCTGTTTTAGGTACTATGATACTGAAAATGGAAAGTTTGTGAAGTCTGCTATTGGTGCTGATGGCAAGAAGTACTCTCGCACCTTCTGTGCTCTTGTTCTGGACCCTATTTTCAAGGTAAGGCTGTTAAAGTAAACGTTGATGGAATGGCATGTTTTGCAAACAAGAAAGTTACGCTTAAAGAAGTCATTGGGTCATAGCTTTTTCAAATTTTCTAATCCATTGCTCTATATACCTGCAAGTGATGATTGTTGTAATTCTTCACTTTGACCTGACAACAGTGATGATAAACTTTACCCTGAGCAGGTGCAGATTGCACTAACTCATGCTGTGGCTTGTGATAAATTGTACAACACAAAGTAAACTTTCTTTTAGGTGTTTGATGCCATCATGAACTTCAGGAAGGAGGAAGCTGCCAAACTGATCCAGAAGATGGACATCAAGCTGGATATTGAGGACAAGGAGAAAGAGGGTAAACCTCTCCTTAAGGCTGTGATGCGCCGCTGGCTGCCTGCTGGAGAAGCCCTTCTGCAGATGATCACCATTCACCTCCCCTCGCCTGTCACTGCCCAGAGGTATCGTTGTGAGCTGCTCTATGAAGGACCTGGAGATGATGAGGCTGCCATGGGTATGTAGTCGGTTTACTTTTATTTTTAGGGGGAAGGTTAGATGTGGTCAATAACATGCATGGCGTTAATTGGTGAGATGAATGATTGTGTACAATAAATAAATGAAATAATGGTTTTACTTTTGGTCCGATTACATTATGATACATTATGATGAATTCTAACATAAATATGTTTGGCCACCAGGTATCAAGAACTGTGACTCCAAGGCCCCCCTCATGATGTACATCTCAAAGATGGTGCCTACCACTGACAAGGGTCGCTTCTATGCATTCGGTCGTGTGTTCTCTGGATCTGTGTCTACTGGCCTCAAAGTTCGCATCATGGGACCAAACTTTGTCCCTGGAAAGAAAGAGGATCTTTACTTGAAACCTATTCAGAGGTTTGTGTCACTCGGTTCTCATTTATTAACCTGCAAAAACATATTTTCTATATCTTGAGGAGTTTTTCTATGATTTCTATCAGGACCATTTTGATGATGGGTCGTTACGTTGAGCCCATTGAAGATGTGCCTTGTGGTAACATTGTGGGTTTGGTTGGAGTGGACCAGTTCCTCGTCAAGACCGGAACGATCACTACCTTTGAGCAGGCGCACAATATGAAAGTGATGAAGTTCAGTGTCAGCCCTGTGGTGAGAGTTGCTGTGGAGGCCAAGAACCCTGCAGATCTGCCCAAGCTAGTGGAGGGACTGAAGCGTCTCTCAAAGTCCGATCCTATGGTTCAGTGCATCATTGAGGAGTCTGGAGAGCACATTGTTGCAGGAGCTGGAGAGCTGCATCTGGAGATCTGTCTGAAAGATTTGGAGGAGGACCATGCTTGCATTCCAATCAAGGTTAGACATTTGAAATGTTTTGGTAAAATTTGGTTGAAATTTCAAGTTTGATTTAAAGCAAATGCATAACTCTTAGCTTTCATTTAAGTTGCAAAGAACATAGCTGATTTTTTATTTATTTTCCAGAAATCTGATCCTGTGGTGTCCTACAGAGAAACGGTCAGCGAAGAGTCAAGCGTGTTGTGTTTGTCCAAGTCACCGAACAAACACAACCGTCTGTTCATGAAGGCCCGTCCCTTCGAAGAGGGTCTGGCAGAAGACATTGAGAAGGGTGACGTCACCAATCGACAGGAGCTCAAGGCCCGTGCCCGTTACCTTGCTGACAAGTATGAGTGGGATGTCGGTGAGGCCAGGAAGATCTGGTGTTTCGGCCCTGATGGAACTGGACCCAACTTGCTGGTGGATGTTACCAAAGGAGTGCAGTACCTTAATGAGATCAAAGATAGTGTTGTGGCCGGTTTCCAGTGGGCAGCCAAGGAGGTGGGTGTCCAAATACAAAAATGTTTTGTCATTTTCTACATTTGTCACATGATTTGACTTTTTTTTATTTTTCAGGGAGTCCTCTGTGAGGAGAACATGCGTGCCATTCGCTTTGACATCCATGATGTGACCCTGCATACAGATGCTATTCACCGTGGTGGTGGTCAGATCATCCCCACAGCCCGCAGAGTTCTGTACGCCAGTCAGCTGACAGCAGAACCACGAATGATGGAGCCAGTCTATCTGGTGGAGATCCAGGTGATTCGTTAATGCTAATTTATATGTATTCCAACCTGTGGGTCTTACTTGGATTCTTTCTGAGTTTATAGGGTACAAATGTGCCAATATTTTTTGCTGCCTTTAAATTGTTGTATCTTGAAACTGGTTTGCTTGTTTTGTTTGTTCTTACCATATTTGTTTTCTCTGCAGTGCCCTGAAACTGCAATGGGTGGAATCTATGGTGTGTTGACCAGGAGACGTGGTCATGTGTTTGAAGAGTCCAGGGTCTTGGGGACACCCATGTATGTCATCAAGGCCTACCTGCCTGTCATGGAGTCATTTGGTAAGTTCTTGTTTTACTAAAAACATTTTATTTTGATTATTATTATTATTTATTTTTTTAGCAGGTAAATAAAAATAAGCGCAGTTTACATTTTTGGTTTGCTTGACTAAGCCTTAGATATGGTTATGTTCACAAGTGTGCTTCTTAACATAAATATGCTCTTAGTTTTTGAAGAAGCTTAAAGGGGACCACATATTGGTTTTTTTAATTTTTATGGTACGTCTGTGTGCTATCCAGACCCCGTTCATTCAATTTAATACAAAAAATAATTCTTAGATAATAAATTATACCCTTTTTAATTCTGCCATTTCTAACTTCCGTTCTAAACGAGCTGTTTATGATAATGAGCTCTGAAGTCCACGCCCGTCAAAACTCTGTCTCCGCCCTCTGTAACTGCCAGTATCTCAAATCTGTTGTTGTTTTAAAATTAGCCTTTTTTTATTACTCGTTTTACTTACTGTTAGTGCTAGCTTAAAAGATAACTTACTGAAAGCTGTTTGTGTGCGCCGCCATTAGCTGCTCCTATTATCATGCCCTCCCGAATCCGAGCTCTTCCTCCTCCTTCGGTAACAAACAGCCCGCGTAGCTCCTGCTAGTTGCATGCGGCGCTTTGGTCCACGGTTGCACATCCAATCCAGACAAACGCAAACTTCACAGAGTGTTTCCAGTTAATTTATCCGTATGAGGCAACCTAACCTCTGACCGGACCGGACCCACACTGTCCTCAAAAGCCAGCAGCTAACTGCAGCCCGATCTCTCCGAAAAAAAAAAAAAAAAGATGCCGTGGCCGGGACGCGAACCCCGGTCATTTGGGTGCGACACCAGTGTATTAACTCACTGACCTACAGGTTCAGTTGAACAACAGCAGTCCTTCATCGTATAAGAAATACATACAACCACCTACTTTTAGAACGCTGGAGTTTTGATTAGATTTTGATGAAGTGAAAGGTATTATTAAAATAAATAAGTTGCTAATCTGAAAATATATCGATCAGTGGTGCTTGATGGTACAGACTGTCGCCCCGCGAGAGAGTGTTGTGTGTGCACAGTTTTCTGCCGGCTGCGCGTTGGGAGCGATCGCTATTACACAAAAAATTGAACTAAAACGTAAAAATAACAATTATAAAGTATTATTATGTCGATGTATATATCTAGTCTCACCCCGATTTCACCGAAACAAAAGGCTTTAAAAAAAAGGGGGAAAAAAAGATGCCGTTGACAGGATGCGAACTCCGCTCTCCTGCGTGGCGTTCAAGTGTCGTAACCGCTCAACCAAACTGACAGTTGTGCAAAAGCAGTCCTTCATCATATAAGAAACAAGTCCAAACCGCGAGAGTGTGTGTGCACAGTTTCAACGAGACAGAGTTCATTCAAACAAGGTAATAAAACATTCTGGTTTTACTCAAGATGTGCTGCTGGCTGGAGCAGGGCTGAGCCCATAGCCCCCCCGGGGGCTAAATAAATGAATAAATAAATAAATGACCGCCAGGTCAGCTCCAAAACTGCTCGGCAACGGTGACGTTTTTTATACTGAAGTGGGTTGAGCCGCACCAGGGGTTGCTAGTTGAGGGGCTGGACTCAGGTTTGGTGTGGGTTGTGGCTACGGTTTGTGACGTCACAAACCGCAGGAAGTGCAATCGGAGTGTTTCTATCAAAGATAAATAAATATACTTAGAGTAAATAAACCACTGGGTGCATTTTTTTAGCACTAGGACTGTTTTTTTATGAAGTACATACCCAAAGTTCAGTAAAAAAAACATTAAAAAGTGAATTTTGTATGTGTGGTCCCCTTTAAGTTTGCATCATACCACACTCTAACCTGAACTCCAGTTAATTTAAAATTTCACACCACAGTTGCTGATGTGCCATTTCTCCCCTCGTTAGTAGCGAAGTAGATGATCTCAATCTTCTGTTGCATTTTGCTAACATTTTCAGACTTAAAGAAAAAAAGACCTGTGGTTTTGTTACAACCACTAATTATCGGTGTTGAAAATGATATAAAATTTGTGTTAAAATAAAGTGTGTACCGTACTTGCCGCCTTAGAAGTCGCACCGCCGTATATGTTGCATCAGTCCAATTATGTCCAATAAAGTGGAAAAAGCCATAAACATGACGCACCGCCGTAGACGTCGCATCTATTATGCGTCACCGCTGACAACCTGGAAATGTGGGCCGGTGTTTTGCCAAAAATGGATTGGCTGCAAAATAGTAACACTTAACGGTAAAAACAATTTTTGTTTGCTGAAAATTATAGCAAAGTTGTCTTAGCTGAACTTTTCCTTAATGAATGAACATACGGTACAGTAATTGTCAAATCAGCTGGATTTAAAAATTAGCTTTGCTGCGTGCAAAACGTGCACCCGCATGGGTAGGAACGTTGCATTTCTTTACCATTTAACAAGATAAACACCTAAAAAAAATTGTTTGCTGAAAATTATAGCAAAGATGTGTCTCAGCTGAACTTTTCCTTAATAAATTAACAGAATGGTCAAATCCGCTGAATTTAAATAGTTTCGCTTGTCGGGTCCTCCAAACCTGCGCTTGCGCACAGCGAAAACCTTCATCTCTTTAAAATTTAATAAGATAAACGCCTACAAAAATATATTTGTTTGCTGACATAGTAAAAGTGTCTCAGCTGAACTTTTCTTAATAAATGCACTTTGACAGTTAAAACAAGGCAAAATGAAGTGGACGAAATAAAGCTGCTTTAAAATTACTGCACGCTCACCCGCCCATAACGATGACAGAAACACTTATTTATATATTTTTATTCAAACTTGTTGAATTCTTCATACTCAGTCGCTGGTGAAGAGTTCTGCCAACTCCTGAGGTAACGGCTACCACATCGAATGTTAGCTCAAACATCTCTTAAAGTTGATCAGTTGTAAATGTCCATCCAGTGATTTCTTTCTGTAAGTTTCATGAAAATCTGTCCTGTGGTTCATGAGCTGAACTATTTTGCTAACTGTCCAACACTGGGGTAACAGTAGTTCAGACTCTGGTCGATTTTTTTTGGAGTCAGAATGAATGGAAACGGTCATATCTCAGCCAAAAATTGGTCTAAAAATATTTGGGGAAATCCATAAATATGTCGCTTCGCCGTATAAGTCGCAAGACATGCAAATTAGGCAAAAAACTGCGACTTATAGGCCTAAAAGTACGGTATATAGTTTGGGGTTGAAATTTTGAATGTTGCAATAACCCTAGGTTTATACATGTCTGCTACTAGATGCCTCAAATTTCACCAGGGATAAATAAAGTATCAACAGGTAGTCCCCGACTTACGAGCGAGTTCTGTACCTACGGGCCGTTTGTAAGTCGAAAATTTGTAAGTAGGATCACAATTTTTTTTTTCTTCATATAAATGAATACATGTACAGTCACCTGTCACCAAGCACTTAGCCTATCCTAACACAGTTTTTAAAGATGAAGGAGTGAGTTGAATTGTCTCCCTTTCACATAAAGGGAGCTCCCTTTATGTGAAAGGGAGACAATTCAACTCACTCCATCTTTAAAAACTGTTAGAATAGGCTAAGTGCTTGGTGTCTGTACAGTACTGTACATTTATCTATTCCATCCATCCATTTTCATCCGCTTATCCGGGGTCGGGTCGCGGGGGTAGCAGCCTAAGTAGACTTCCCTCTCCCCAGCCACTTGGAGCAGCTCTCTCTTCACCACGACAGACCGGTACAGCGCCCGCTTCACTACGGATGCTGCACCTATCCGCCTATCGATCTCACGCTCCAGTTTTCCCTCATTCGTGAACAAGACCCCAAGATACTTAAACTCCTCCACTTGGGGCAGGACCTCCTCCCCGACCCGGAGAGGGCATGCTACCCTTTTCCGGCTCAAGACCATGGCCTCGGATTTGGAGGAACTGATCCTCATCCCGGCCGCATCACACTCGGCTGCAAACCGCTCCAGCGAAAGCTGTAGATCACGATCTGATGAAGCCAATAGGACCACATCATCTGCAAAAAACAGAGAAGCGATTCTAAGGCCACCAAAACGGATCCTCTCAACACCTTGGCTGCGCCTAGAAATTCTGTCCATAAAAGTTATGAACAGAATCGGTGACAAAGGGCAACCTTGGCGGAGTCCAACTCTCACTGGAAACGAGCCTGACTTACTGCCGGCAATGCGGACCAAGCTCTGACACCGGTCGTACAGGGACCTAACAGCCCATATCAATGGGCCTGGTACCCCTTATTCCCAGAGTACCCCCCACAAAATTGTCGCCCCCTATCCATTTACTGTATTTTCAAAAAGAAAAAATATATATATATACAGTATACATATTTTCAAAAAGAAAAAAAATATATATATATTTTTTAATAAATGGATAAATATACAATACTGTACAGTCACCAAGCACTGAGCCTATCCTAACACAGTTGAGGAGTGAGTTGAATTGTCTCCCTCATCCCCAGCAGGCTCCATTCACATAAAGGGAGCTACTTTCACTTTATGTGAAAGGGAGACAATTCAACTCACTCCTTCATCTTTAAAAACTGTGTTAGGATAGGTTAAGTGCTTGGTGACTGTACAGTACTGTACATGTATTCATTTCTTTAAAAATATATATATTTTTTTTTTATGAGATGCATATTCGTAAGTTCGGAACCTCGTATGTCGATGTGCTCGTAAGTCGGAGACTACCTGTACTCCACAATATCAATTTTGCAAAAGTTTTATGTGAGCTGAACAATGCTAGATGGTATTGGGGTGGTATTGGGGTATTTGTCCGCTTTGTTGCTTTTTGACTCCTGTAGTTGCACTGTTAGGAGGTTATTGTTAAATAGCTTGTCTGACTTGGTCCTCTGTTTCCAGGCTTCACAGCTGACCTTCGTTCCAACACTGGTGGCCAGGCTTTCCCACAGTGCGTGTTTGACCATTGGCAGATCCTCCCTGGAAACCCAATGGAGCCTACATCCAAACCTGGCATAGTTGTTGTTGATACGCGTAAACGCAAGGGTCTCAAAGAAGGTGTTCCAGCCCTGGACAACTACCTGGACAAATTGTAAAAGCCTGGACCTCACCTGGCTCTCTCTTGTCTCATTCCTCCCTGCCCGACATATTTTAAATCTGTGGGACCGGACTGTACAGAACACAGTAGGCACCAATGTTTGCCAAAGGATCTATGATGATGATAATAAAAGAAATGACCACAAAAATTGTAAACGATAAATAAAATAAAATTAAAAATGAGAAATGCTTGTTTTCTTTTATTAGAGTTGACATGTTTTGTTATTAATCTTCCTTGCTTAAGTTTATGTTGCAGCTATAAAATACAGATGACGACTGAACTTTGTCCAAAAAGCTTTTATTTTTTTGACGCTCAACATCTCGCACCCTGTGCTTTTGTTGCAGGAATCTGAGCTAAGTCGTGCTTCAGGAGCACTTTTTATTTTTCCCTGAGTACACCTGATGCGATAAATGCAATCTTGTAAATGGTATTATGAAAAATAAACCATTTGTACCTTTGAACAGTAAAACAGTATTCGTATGTAATCTCGCACTCCCAGCACCACACTTTTTTTTTTGTCAGACTGCAAAGGGTTTTCAGCTTTTAAATCAGGCTAGTTGAGTTTGTTTAATCACCCATTCTTGTTCTATTACCGTATTCGGACTAAAAGGTGCACTTAAAATCTTAAATTGACAGCCTTATAACCCAGTGTGTCTTGTATATTCTAGTTGTGCTTACTGACGTCAAGTTTGTTTTACGTGGTACAACTGATCAATGTTGACTTCTTGTGAATGAGTTGAATA
>JBBPBX010008623.1:9299-40131 GCA_038048925.1 Garcialebias charrua
TATATATGGGCTAGGATTGAACTCCACCAGTCTCCACAAGTGGTTTACTACAAATTAGTTGGAAGATGCTGGGAAGCATTTAAAACCCCGTTTTAGACAAATTGCATTAGATAATAAATATGAAATCATATTCAGTGAACAGCTGTAATTATATGACCACTGACAAATGGGTAAAGCTGCTTTCACAGGAAAGCTCAAGGTGCTGAACTCACTTCTTCACCCATTCATTGACATAAATGATTGTTGGGGAGAGTTGCACCAAGAGAGAAGAAACAACCTGAATCTGTCAATCATTTCAAGGCTTTATTGGAGCTCCCAATAGGAAATGTTGCAGCTCACCACAGCCAGGATGCGCATGTAGTTGGGAAATTTAACAAAATATTTGAGTTTAATACAAATAAAACACAGGAACAAACTTGTTTCTGCTAAGCAACAGACCAGTTTATTGCACTGGTTGTTAGTTAGAAATCAGCATGTGAGCAAATATATTTATATTGTCTTATTTTACTTCAGCATCACATCACCAATTTTTTTTTTCCCTCATCTGTATATTTTGTTGTCATGTCATGCATTTTGTGCCCTTTTCTGTCTTTCTCTTTAGCCTCACTCTGACTTGTCTTGACTTATCTTGTCTCACCTAGTTACATCTTCTTCCTCCTTTGGTTTCATTGGATTGTACAGTTTCTTCCCTGCAGCCTCTAAACATCACTTTAAATTTAACTGTGGCTGGAAAATGGCACAACTGCAAGCAACTGATTAACATAGTCGAGGGGGGAAAGTTGCTAACCCAAATTTCTTGACTTACAACTAAGTTCCAGATGACACTTTCTTTTATTGTTTCATTTAGGAAATATTGAGCTGATGTTATGACAAAGAAAACTTGTGATAAGCTCGCAGGCTAAAAGACACAAGGTGTAAATAAAGGCTAAGCCTGAAAGGTCGGTATAATGTGATTCTCCTTGGGCTACAGATACTTTAATAAATATTCATTTGGAGCCTCAGGTTGGCATGAGCTGTGATTTTTTTTTCATTCTGCCAAGAATTTGTATTACCAAACATGATGATGAATTAAGTAGATCAGGAAACTTTTACCTTTTGACTTTTAATAAAATTTTGCCTGACTTGTATTCATGTTATTTTGAGCTACAAAGAGATCATTCATGACTTATAGTTCCCTTTTCAGTCAGGTTCACTCAGTGCAACATTCATTCATTCAACCTTTATTTATACAGGCTAGCCTCGTTGAGTCACGGGGACTCATTTACAAGAGGGACCTGTCTCACTCACACCAAACAACCATCCACTCTCACACTCACACCTAGGGTCAATTTAGAGTCACCAATCAGCCTAACAAGCATGTTTTTTGGTCTGTGGGAGGAAACCGGAGTACCCGGAGGAAACCCACGCATGCACGGGGAGAACATGCAAACTCCACCCAGAAAGGCCCCGGACCGGGATTTGAACCGGCAACCTTCTCGCTGAGAGGCAGCAGCTCTACCAGTTGTGCCACCGTGCTGCCCAAACATATGACTATGGGAATTGCGCCGCCGCGCGGTTCACCTGAAGTAATACATTCACGCCTTGAAAAGGCAGGTGGGCGTCAGCGTCATTGAAGAGGCCCCGCCCTCTTTGTATAAAAGAGGCTGACGCCCCACTTTCATCCTCTTTTATGCCCTTCACCTCGCTTACACCTGAACTTCGTTGGACTCTCTCTGTGACTGCTTCACTCGACTGGAGGTGAGCTCGCTCCCTAACCTGAGCGTACAGAGAAATTTCCTTCGTACTGCTGGGTTAGCGAAAGCTAGCCCAGTGCCTTTTATTTAACCTTGAGGTTTTTACTTCTCTCTTCGCAGCTGTTTTATGATATTTCAAATCAACCCAAATGTTTAATGTTTTATCATATTTTAAATCATTTGTCAGGTTCGTGAAGGATCGGTAATTGTTTAGGAAAAAACACAATCACAGACTCCCTTAAAATAATGATGTCATTTATTAAAGAGAAACTGTGACAAATAAAAGAAAAAAGTGAAAACACATACAAGTCACACATGAACTGTTTTCCTGCTAAGATCAAAGTGTCTGTTTAATCTCGCCACAGTAAAACTTAAATACACACACTTAGGCATTGATGTTACAAGAATTTCTCACCATGACACAGTCGGGAAGTCGCACGACTCGGGTGACAAATCACATCAGCAACGATTGGACGCCTGGATCGGAGGCTCTCAGCAGACTTCAAAAATGTTCATCTGAGCGCTCCTTATTTATACCTTGAAGTGTGTGTGTGCATGTGCTGGGTGTGTGTGTGTCTTTGTGCAAGTACTATGACTTCACCTCATCTTGGGCAACACATGTTTTGAAGTGCAAAGTGGTGTTAAGCACCGCTAAAGAAAAATGTCTTATCTGAAGGGTTTGTTGGATCTTTTACCAAGGAAGGCCACAAGATCATGTGGGAGGAAAACGAGCTCAGTTTTTCCCACATAACTCTGTGCCTGTTAAAAACTAATTGCAAATACCAAGTTGATCAGCTTGACACTAAACTAAAATGTTTACTCCAGGGATTGTGTGTAACTCACAAGTGTTGCAGAAAGCAATAAAAAATTGATAAAGTTAGTCAGGAAACATTTAATACCAAACACTCATATTTCAGCAGCTTCGCTCGACGACGCTAACTGTATCACTAGCTACCTGGCTAATGGAGATGAGCAGATTAGCCAACGAGAGTGACTCGACGTGAGGACGTCTCCGGACCACGTTAGCTACAACTAATGAGCTCAACTCTTCTCAGCCATGGCTCCAGAGAAGGGAAAGCGAAAATCCCAAAATTCTAAGAAGACCAACAGGCCAGCGAGCCCCAGCTCCCGAGCCTACCCCCAGTGGCTGCGGCTACTCCCTTTTGGCGATGGACACCCACAAGGCCTGTCCCGTCTGCCTGGGTATGTTGCACGCTAAGACAGCGCTGGAATCCCCCAAGTCCTACCCTTACTGCAGCCAGATGCTTGAAGCTGTGAGGAAGCGTCACGTGGACATCGTGGTCAAGGCCATGGGTGGCTCTGCAGTGGCGCGGGACCCAGACCTCACAGAGGCACTCACTCCTACACCGGAGCTCAAGGCCGTCGACCTGGAGGACAGCGGCCACGCTGACTGGGGGGACAGTATGGACATGGCGGCCCCCGTCGGGGACTCCACCGTCGAGTTTGATACAAGAAGCCTGTTACGCACAGACGAGTTCTTGCTAACAGCTTCGGGTGAAATATCAGATGATGAAGCTGAAAACAAGGACGATGGAGAAGAAGAGGACTTCTCCCAGAGCCCGACGACAGCTCACCCAGAGACAGATGTCTCCATCCCCGCTCTGTTCGACCTGTGTCGCAGAGCGGCGGACAAGCTGCGGATCAGCTGGCCAGAACCCCCACCTCGCCAACAGGTTATGAGGTTGGCGGGGAACTACTTCTTCGCGAAGCAGCAGTCGCCACGAGGCACAGGATGCCGATTTTTCCAGATTTCCTCATGGAGCTGACTCGCACGTGGGCTGAACCCAAAGCTCCCATGCTTCTGCCTCTCTCCCAGTTCCTCGACGTCGCCAGCATGGAGGCAGCAGGAATAGCCACCATCCCGCAGATGGAGGACACGCTGGCGGCCCACTTAGCCCCCAGAACATTGGGCACCAAGCCAACTCTGCCCAGCAAGGCCTGCCGCGACTCGGCCTCCCAGCTCGAAAAATTTTACCGAGCTCAGGGCCTCGTAGTCCGCGCCTTGAACGCTTCGGCTATGATGCAGGCCTACTTGGCAGAGAAGCTGCAGGAGCTCCAGCAAACAACAAACAAAAATAATGCGGCAGAAATCCTGGAGGAAGCCCGCAGGGCGACAGACTTTGTCCTCCGGATGATGGGGACAACGGCCATCGCTCAGGGGAGATGCATGGCTGAAGTGGTCATAGCCCAGCGCCATTTGTGGCTTACCTTGACGGACCTGCTGGAGGGCCAACGGGACCCGTTCCTCCACCACCCGATTGAGCCGCTGGGGCTCTTTGGAGGGGCTCTGGAACGCATCCAGAGCAGGTTGGAGCAAAGACAAAAACAGGCTGAAGCCTTGCGCGAGGGGATGCCGAGAAAAGCTCCCCCCCCCCAGAGAGGCCAGTGGGAGCAGAGCTGTGCAGCATCGACACCACTCAGCCACACGCCGTCCCCCGCAAAAAAGGCCAGCGTTCGACTGGGAGCAGGGGCCGAGACCCGCAGCAGGACCGCCTCAGGCTGGCCAGGCATGGGCCAGGAACAGGTTCGTTCCTCGCCAAGCGGTCCCGTCGAGATCTTCCTCGATGAACCGGGACCGAAAGCAGAAGTTGGCCTGACGAAACGGGACCACTTCGCAGCCTTACAGTTTCGCCCTCCCATGAGGTACGGGAACCCAGACTTTATGTGTGAAATGCAGCAAAAAGCTGGTGACATTTGTGTGTACACCAAATATGTTTCTGTTGTGTGTAAAAAAGACAAATTGTTATTTAAAACACGAAAATAAAGTTTCAGAAGCACATCCTGCCTTGTGTCTTGACAAAAAAACACAGCACCATTTTTATGAAAACAGTCTCGATAAAGGGAGAGGGCAATAACCCCTCCTCCCTCGTGAAAGACAAGGTGTCAGGTAAGACAATGAGCCTCAGCGGGACATCAGGGGTCTGTCTGCCACAGGCAGACTTCCTGGCGACCGTTGGCGGACAGGTCAGCTCGTCGAAGGGCGACCGGTGGGGGTCACTGCTCCCTCCCGCACCCTCAACACAAAAACAACCCAGAATACACATGCCTCACAGGCTCAGCGCACACGCTCAATCCTAGAGGGCATGTCGTCCAAACACGTGGGTCATGTCGACCGTCAGTCTGGGCCTCCGGCTGCAGTTCCACAAGCGGCCACCCCCTTTCATGTGGGTGCTGCTGTCAAACATAAACCCAGACCATGCCCACGTTCTATGGGAAGAAATCTCTACAATGCTAGAAAAAGGAGTAATAAATGTTGTTCCAAACCACAGTGTACACAAAGGTCATTACAGCAAGTACTTCCTCGTGCCAAAATGAGACTAGGGCTTGAGGCCTATATTGGATCTCAGAATCTTGAACAGAAGGATAAAAACATACAAATTCAGGATACTCACACTGAGGTAGGTAATCCAGTCGGTATGGCCGAGGGATTATTTTTGCAGTGTCGATTTGAAAGATGCATTTTTCCACGTGAGCATCCAGGCACAGCACAGAAAATACCTCAGTTTTGCCTTCGAGGGAAAAGCATTCTAATTTATGGCCCTCCCTTTTTGGCTAAAAACTGCACCAATATCATTTACGAAATGTCTGGATGCAGCCTTGACCCCCCACTGAGGGGTCAAGGGGTCAGAGTTCTAAATTATCTCAATGATCTGTTGATCATCGGGCATGACAGAGACCAGGCGCAACAGCACTCACAGATGGTGATGACTCACCTGGAGGCTCTGGGTTTCGTGATAAACCTGCCAGAAGAGCAATCTGATACCATCCCAGATTACCATATTTTTAGGTGTACAGGTCAACTCCATTCTGTACAGAGCATGACTCTCAGAGGCTCGGATTTCATCCATCCACCTCTGCCTGGCACGTTTTCAGCTGGGCCAAAGAATGTCCCTCAAACTGTGCCAGCGTCTCCTCGGCCTCCTGGCAGCAGCCATTGTCTGCATGCCTCAGTTCTTATTAAAAATGTGCTCTCTGCAGATATGGCTAAACAAACAAATGGATCCTGCCTCCCCTAGGAGGGCATGGGGGATACTGATCAGCTCACAGTGCATGAAGGCTCTGGAACCCTGGAGGGCCCCTTCAGGATTGAGGACAGGCGTCCCGCTGGGACGAGTACTGTCTCGAGTATTGATCACCACAGATGCTTCAAAGACAGGTTGGGGAGCTTTCTGCAGAAACCAGCATGCCCGAGGTGTCTGGAAACAGCAGGAGACAAGGCTCCATATCAACTTCCTGGAACTGAAAGCTGTGTTTTTGTCCATGAAACACTTTTACAATAAGGGGCTGATTACAAAACAGCCCTTGTTCCATGACGCGGTCAAAACAGCGCCTCTCACACTAGGTGACTGAGGCCATAAAAAGGGCATACAGCAGCAAAGATCAGCAGGTGCCCTCTGGGGTACATGCTCATTCCACTCGAGGCCTGGCTGCCTCATGGGCCCTTTTCAAGGGTGTGCCAGTGGCAGACATATGTGCTGCTGCCAACTGGGCGTCTTCAAACACGTTTGCAAAACACTACAGTTTGGATGTCACAGCATGTGATGTCACTCAGGCTGTCTTCTCTACCACAGATTAGAGCACAGCTAAAACGCCTGCAGTATAAAGGCATAAGTTCTCACAAGCATGCATTTCCAGAGCATTTTCAGGGCGTGAATGAAATACGTTCCCATAGTCATATGTTGCACTGAGTGAACTTGACTGAAAAGGGAACTGAAAGTTATGCACCATAACTCACGTTCCCTGAAGGAAGGGAACGAGGTGCAACATATGTTTGCCCTTTCAATGCCCAAGCTCGGTGAAGTGCACTTGGAGGATGAAGGTGGGGCGTCAGCCTCTTTTATACAAAGAGGGTGGGTTCTCTTTGATGACGCTGACGCCCACCTGCCTTTTCAAAGCGTGAATGTATTACTTCAGGTGAATCGAGCAGCGGCGCAATTCCCATAGTCATATGTTGCACCTCGTTCCCTTCCTTCAGGGAACATGAGTTATGGTGCATAACTTTCAGGTTTTGTGACTACTGCTGAAACAGAGAACATTTGAAGTTCTACAGGAGGGGTGGGAGAAATCCCTGCTGTCCACAAAAAGATAACAAGAAATCAAGATTTCTCCAGTCACTTTGCTAGATTGTTGACCCCGCTGCAGAGCGATGAAGGGGAATTGGAAATACATATTGTCTGTCCCTCCATCCATCTGTGCACATTGTGAGCATAATAACTTGAAAAATAAGTGAGGTACAAATGTTCATCTCAGTGTGTGGCTGCATCTAGACGTATGAAAGTTTTCCTTTTGAAAACTGGGTTGCCATGTCAAAATCCAAGATATCATCCACCATACAACCAACCATCCCCAATCATTTGAGAAAACTATAATTTCCATTTTTATATTGTTTTAAGTATAGTTTCCTCACATTTTTGGGCCAAAAATAAGCAACGTGCCAACTTCCATTTTGGTATGTGGCTGAATCTTGGCCTAAGAAAGTTTCCTTTAGAAATCTGGGCTGCCACATCAAAATCCAAAATGACCACCGCCATATAATTACTGTATATAAAAACCTTCGGTTAATTTTCGGTACCAAAAAAAAAAAAAGACAAAGTAAAGACTTACAAAATGTTTATTTTGAAAATATGCCAAAAATGTGTTTGTATTGTATTGTAGTAAAAGTGACCCATTTGGATGATATTTTAAATAAACAGCACTCTACAATAAATAAACTATATGAACAATAATAAAAATCTTAATAAATACAATAACAGTCAGAACCAGAACAATAAGCAGCAACAGACTGTTTACAATCTAACTAATCAAGTTTTTGTCCAGTAGCAGCAGTGTGGCTGTATTTGTCCTCATTACTGTACTCACAACCTCTTCTTGGTGGGACAGGTCCTGGAAAAGTTCAGAGTTCAGTTCAGTCATCACACACTTCTTAGCTGCAGGTGGATTTCCCTGAAGTGGAAGAGAGAGCAGCTACCTCTGTCACAGACTGGAAATAAAAAACAAAAGAGGTAAAAAAAAAAGGTAAGTTAATAAGATTATGATTTTAAATAAAAAAAGATTATTTAGATAATAATAATAAAAGAACAATACCTCTTCAACGGTTGAATTGCTCACTCTTCATCATCATGGCAGGGCTTTAATCTGGTCCAGGGCTTGTTGACAACATCAGTTAGTTTTTTCATAAAGAGCTGAACTTTTTGAAGTGTTGACGTGATGAATGTCTCATAGCGACGCTCAGAAACTTTAAAGCCTGCGCATATAACAACGTTCAGACTTAGATTTTGAGATTTAAAAACTCATACAGCTTGTGTTTGCTCTGGACCGCTCTGATTACCTGATGAAGTAGTTTTAATACAGCTGCTGTTTCTTCGTTCACGTTCTGATGACATAGTTTCCAGCACGTTCACGTTAGACGTGTTGCTGCTGCAGAGTCTTCATGAAACAAAGTCCACACAGCTTTGAATGTGCGCTCGTCTTTTAACAAGAAAGCTATAACGTTCACAAACAGGAGACCGCACGAGATGCTAACGGCTAAAAGCTGCGCGTGCTGCGCGTGCCGTGCGATAATAGCTCCGTGCTGAAACACGCCCAGGAAATGTTGTTCCGCGGTGCATATGTTCCCCTGTTAATAATAGTTTGAGTGAAAAAATAACCAAAACGGTACGCAGGTGGACCGAACCGAACGTGGTGTACCGAAACGGTTCGGTACACCCACTTGTACTGTTACATGCCTAATATATAGCCTAAAATTATAGTGTCCACAAATGGTTTGAAGAACGATTCATGGTTGACAAGGCCAGCTTTGGCCATCGCCTGGCTCCACTATTGCACATGGCAGTGGATAAAATTGCTTGCACTCGCCAGGATCCAGCACTCTGCTTCGTCAGACAAGCAAAAAAACAACAACAAAGAAACACTTAACTCTGTTCTTCTCCACATTTTAACTCCTACCGACTTGACTATCTTGCACCAAAAAAAAAAAGGTTTACTTGCAATCCCTGGCTCTTTCAATCTAGATACACTGATCTCAGAAGCTAAAATAATTCCCTCAGCAACAAGTGCACATGGTGCATTGCTTGTTTTAATGGTATGGAATACATAAGAATCAAGAATCTATGCTTTGCACCAGGTGGACTTCCCCACTATTTAAGAGCAGACAGTTTAAAACACTACCCATGACAATCTATTGTGTCAAGAGTTTCTTTTCAGTTATCTTTGCAAAAACAGATTTAATGCTTTTGGGTCTTTCTTTATCAATCAAAATTTTCACTTCTCCGTTCATGTTCTTACTTATGTTATAATGTTCTGTTTTGGGGGATTGTAGGTTAAAAATGGTGATGAACACTTGAGGGATGAAAGGTGAGTACATTTCACTCTTGGTAAAATATCTGTGAAGGACAGTATGAAACAAGACAGAGAGGAAATGAAACTGAGAAGAAGCAAGCAATTAAGTGAGAATCTAAGAACGCAAGAGGAGAAAAATACAAAAGTTAGTTGGACAATTGGCAAATTTTACTAAGGCATTCAAACAAGATAAGCATGACAGAAAATATTGGAAAGACAAGGACTTAATGAGTAGGTAAACATAGAAAAAGATAAGGTTGAAGCAAGAGATGCATGAAAAAAAAAGAGTGAAGTCTTGCTCTTTCATTTTCATCCCAGTTGTTGCTGCCTTAAAAGGCCTTGACATAAAATACCGGTAGTGTGAATTTGAAGGAAACAGGAAGCTGAAAGCCCCAGGGAGATTGAAGTTCAATGTGAAATTGCTGTGTTAAATTATCTGGCTTGGAAAGTTACAACTTAAAACTGTTTGACTCAGAAAACTTGACAAATACAACTTTGGAGTATAATAGGACAGTGAAATATTAATAAAGGTAGGTTAGCTCACAGCATTAAAGAAGTACAAGGCTGATCCATTTGGGGATTTTGTGCTGAAATACTGTGTTAAGGACAGAATCTGGTTTGGTGTATCTCCTTTTTGAGTGTGTGCACTTTATATGTGGTTAAACTGTGTGATTGTACTTTTATGTTGGTAGTTTTGAAATGATATGCAAATTTAGCTCATATTTAAATTTAAAAAATAACTTTTTAGATATTGTAATTTAATGATAATTGTCAAATACTGTAGATTTACAAGAGAAATCTGAATGAGTCTTTGTGTGTTCCTTCTGTATCATAGTTCTGCGTGAAAAAGCTTTTAATTTTGACGTCTATTCAACCCAACAGTTTCTGGCCTCTGTCAGACGGTTGGGCAGGCATTGGCCTTCTCCAGTTCAAGGATTTTCTGCTGCATCGCACTACTGAAAGATATAAACTCTGCCGTAAAACAAGCAAATTTTCCACTTGAAAGGAATGTAACTGGAAAAAGAAAACTTGTGAATACTGTTAGGTCTGCAAACATATAATCTTAACTAATCAGGTCATCAAAATCCAATCAGTAAATGATTCATGTCACTTTTGCAGTAAAATAGAATGCTAAATAGATATCTAAATTGATCACATGAAGGGGTTTATTGGAAGATATACAAAATGTCTATGTTTTCAGTGTAAAGGCACTTGTTAGGGAGCATACTAGATACCAGATTTTTTTTTTTTTTGCTGTATAAGTTTTGTTTTTTGCATAATTTGCATGCCCTGCGACTTTTAGGCAGAAGTGACGTATTTATGGATTTTTCCCATATTTATAAACCAATTTTTAGCTGAGATATGACTGTTTTCATTCATACTGACTGAAATGTTGAACACTACATTTGTCAGCCACTAGATGGCAGCAGAGTAGTGTAGCATGGCATCGTGTCATGTAATAGGTAAAAGTGGTTATTAATGACACAATTGGCTTGCCATAGCCTGCCACCGTAATCTACCTGTAGCAACCGAATCAGCTTAATTTCACTGCATCGCCCTGGAGAAATTCAGCTGATTTGACCGTCAAAGTTTATTTATTAAGCAAACCTTAGACTGAGACACATCTTTACTATAATTTCGAGCAAAGAAATAATTGTTTTAAATTGGTAATCTTGTTAAATTCTTGTTAAAGTCCTCCCGTGCACGCTCCCACGGCCGCCAATTGGCAGCCCATCGATTTTTTTGCGCAACATTGGCCCACATTTCCGGGTTCGGCCCACATGTCCGGGTTTTCAGTGGTGACGCATGACAAACGCAACGCGTCAGCGGTGACACATAATAGATGCGATGTATACGATGAAAAACACATTTATGGATTTTTCCACTTTATTAGACATATGTGGACTGATGCGATTTATTGAGCGGTGCGACGTGTACAGCGGAAAATACGGTAACCATTTGACGTGGCAGGAGCCCTGCAGAAAAGCAATGTGAACACACTTGTAGCCCAGCTTAGAGTTCATGGGTTTCCATTAAAGGATTGTTTCCCGCACAAGTAAATTCAAAGCTCCAAAATGTTTGCATTCTTCAACTTCTTAGCTAATAAGTTACAAGTCTGTTTATAATTAAGTTTTCTGGAGTGCAAGTGCAAAATTCAAAACATTAGCTAAATTAAAAGCAAATGTGTTATGAGCCTTTTATCGCTCCCCTGTAATGTTATAAAACAACAAAAGCACAAAATAACTGTCATCATTATACCAATAATATTTGCCCCAGACTCAATTATGCACTTTTAAATAATTAATTTTAAATGTTTGGCAGCAGAATCTCTGTGGCAATGCCAGTCACAAAATGTTTCTTCACTCAAAAGCTTTTGCCTGAATAATTCAAACATGTCTGCCAATTTTCATTGTGGTACATTTAAACTATAAATAATGGCAGATTTTTACCCATTTAGGTCTTTATAATTTTTCATTTTCCTAAATCATTTGTTATGGTCAATAAGCCCCATATCATAAAGAAACTGATGTGTTGGCCTTTATAAAATTCTTCTGTTTGGGCTTCATTTAGTTATGTACTAAAACTGGTGGACTGCAGTGACAACAAAACTTTACCATTACTGTACCTACATTTGTTTGATAGTTCTAACCACAAACACATTTCATTCTTTCCGGCATCCATACAGCGGTTGCCAAACAGTTTGCTATGCAACAAGAGAGGTTATCAGCAATTAACCACTTTATATTAAATTGTTGGAGTGAACGGCACAGAAACATTACAGTTACACAAAAATTTTTTAAATACAGGTACAGCTAATATTCTGTTTCCACATTTTCATCCCAGCCGACATCCAGAGACAGCCGGCGTGTAACATGATTTACAGTTTAAAGACTGAAAGCTGATGTGAGGAATGGTGCGAGATAACAGAGGTGAGCATAAAGCTGTTCAGCACTAAAAATACTGATGTAATCTCATGTTTTCTTGTCTTTCTCATACATCTACTGCACCTACTTTGGTTCCCGTGTGCTATTTTTGCAATGCCAAATCTCCAGGACGTGATCACAAATTAAATGTACTTTGCAAAGTCTAAAAGTTGTGAAACACAATGTTCTAAACTTTAAAAACTTTTCTTTATTTAACATTAATGAGGCTAAAGATTGTAATTAAACCTCAACTAGGATCACTCATTTTGATTCAAATTTTAATTTAAAAATAAAAATACACATAAGCGTTACTTTAGAAACGACCAATCACCTCTTTTACAGACTCTTACTTCATACCAAAAATATTACTTTAATAGTTTAGACTTACATTTGGCTTCACTATATGGATGCCTCAGATTTAAACTTTTTGGTCGACCTACGAAATATCGTAGAAAGAACAAAGGAAAATGCAAGATTTTAAAATATAAGTTTCAAAACAAGAAAAGGAAAACAATCAAATTAAACAATAACTACATAAAATCCTTAAAAACAATAAAACCACCATCTCAAACCGTGTCAAAAGCCAAAGAGGAGAATGTTTTTTAAGAAAAGAGTTCAACACAAAGATGGTCAGACTGCCCAACACACAGAGACAGATCATTCTACAGTTTAGAAGAAATGCCCGGTCACCAATCTACCTCCATTTTGACTTTGGGACCACTTTCAGTAACTACCGTATTTTTCGGAGTATAGGTCACACCCGAGTATAGGTCGCACCATCCAATTATTGCCAAATAATTGGAAAAATCCATATATAGGTCGCACCTGAGTATAGGTCGCACCTACGTCAAAATGTGGACCGTGTTTAGCTCTGCTGCAAATGTCTCTTCCACAGGAGCGCACAGCAAGGCTTTTAAGAAGATTAACACTTAAAAACAATTGTTTGATAAAAAATTATAGCAAATATGTGTCTGAGCTGAACTTTTCTTTAATAAATGAATAATTTTAGCAGGATAAACACCTAAAAATATATATTTGTTAGCTGACATTATTGTAAGAGTGTGTCTCAGTTTAATTTTTGTTAATAAATGATTACAAATCAGCTTATTTTATAAAAAGCCATATATAGGTCGCACCTGAGTATAGGTCGCAGGCCATGAAAAAAATGATAAAAGGTGCGGCCTATACTCCAAAAAATACGGTAATCTGCCAAACTGAGAGTGTACGAGGGAACGTACTGGAGCAAGTTGGGTAGGTTGGTAGGTGAGACCATAAGAAACATTTAAAACAAACAAAGATACAGTACTGTACTTTAAAATCCATCTGGAAACAAACTGGACGTAAAGGTTATGATGCTAAAAAGGAGTAATGAGCTCAGTTAAAAGACGTAGCAGCATTTCAAATCAGCTAAAGTTGAGAAAATAACAACTGTCTCCGCCTGGGATCAAATTAACTGCAGTAATCTCAATAAATCAAGATGAAAGCATGGATTAAACTGTGAAACTTATGCCGTGACAGAAATTATTTGACTTTGCCCAGTTGTTTCATTTGATAAAAGCTGAACTTGATAACTGTTTTAATCTTAACATTAAGGTTAAGATTATTGTCCAATCTCACCTTGAGGTTTGCTGCTGTCTGAATGAATCACATAAAAGCAAATACTGTACTTGCTGTCGTACACGTCACACCGCTGTATAAGTCGCAACAATCCAAATATGTCTAATACAGTGAAATAAGCATAAATATGTTGCTTTGCCGTATGTCATCTATTATGCATAACCGCTGACATGTTGTGTTTGTTATGCGTCATCGCTGACCACCTGAAACGTGCTCGGCTGTTGTGCCAAAAATCGATTGGCTGCCAAATGGCAGCTGCGGGAGTGTGCACGAGAGGACTTCAACAATAATTTAACGATGCTAACACTTAAAAACACTTATTTGTTTGCTCAAAATTATAGCAAATGTGTGTCTCAGTTTAAATGTCCCTTAATAAACACACTACATTGGTCAAATCAGCTGCATTTTAAAAATTGATTTGCGGAAGCAGGAGGGCACAGAGGGAGTACTCGCTGTGCCTTTCATCAAAATTTAACAAGATTCTTCTTCTTTCGGCTTTTCTCTCTTCAGGGGTCGCCACAGCGAGTCATCCACCTCACTCTGTCCTCTGCATCCTCTGTCCTCACTCCAACTACCTCCATGTCCTCTCTAACTGCATCCATATATCTCCTCTTCGGCCTTCCTCTTTGTCTTTTTCCTGGCAGTTTCATTTCTAACATCCTTTTTACCAATATACCCATTGTCCCTCCTCTGGACATGTCCAAACCATCTCAGTCTGGCCTCCCTAAGATTAACACCTAAAAATAAGGATTTGTTTGCTCAACATTATAGTGAAGGTGGGTCTCAGTGAAACTTTTCCTTAAAAATGCTCTAAAGGTGCAGTCTGCAGTTTCTGTAGAACGCAGCACTTAGAAAAATGTTCAACAGGGAAAGCATTCTGATCCCTCCCCCTCAGAGCCATATATGTCTTTGCTCCCCCTTGCTCTGCTGAAATTCAAATTAAAGCTCTGTTTTTATTGGCTTGTTAACGGCGGGTCACTGTGGCTTTTTAGAAATGCTTTTAGTACCACCTGGAGAAGCAAGGGGACTAGTTTTTTTCAAAGATTACTTTGTCTAACATCAGTCTGTCAGGAGATAGTGACAGAGTGAAGAAATATGTTAAAAATATATTTTCAGAAAACTTACAGACTGCACTACAGAAACTGCAGACTGCACCTTTAATGGTCAAGTCAGCTGCATTTCGTCTGAGCGGCGCAGTGAGATGCAGCTGACTTGAAGTTTGCTCTAGAAGTTCTTGAGTGAGACCAAGGTGGCATTCTATGCAAGCCAGGTGTCTCATTAAGAGCCATTTTTACCTATTAATGAGATAATTGGTTTGCCATATTAGTTGAGGGCCCTCTAGCAGCTGAAAATGGAAGTGTTCAATAGTTCCCATGTCAGAATGAATGAAATTTTCAGATCTCAGTCAAAAATTGGATTATAAATATGCAGGGGAAAAACCGTAAAATAAGTCGCTTCACCATATAAGTTGCAGGAATGCAAACTTATGCAAAGGGTGTGACTAATACGGCAAAAAGTACAGTAAGTGTTATTTTAAATACCGTTTTAGTGTTGTATTTTCAGACAGCTTTAAATTTTTTACTTTAAGTGTATTTTTGCATGGTAATGTATGTACTTTAAACTAGATTTTTTTTTTTTTTTTTTTTTTAGAAAAGTCCATTTAAATTTTTTTTATCTGAAGTGTCTACCAGCTCTATAATTCTGACATCAAAAACCATGTTACTTCTAAAGGGGCACCAAGGTCTGAGTATATAACATTCATTTAGACCAATTTGCTGAGTAGAATTATATCATTAGGTAACACCACAGTTTCCAGCAGCCTCCCTGTGTTTCTCGCACCTACTCAGGTATTTTGACCTAGCACCAAAATCTTGAATTATCTACCTCACGGGTCAGTGAGTTTTGATGGAAAACTAATTCATGATGGGTGGGCAGGTGGTCTCTCATAAGTAGCTCAAAATCAGACTCCAGCTATTTTAATAGGCAGACGGAAACACTGCAGGATGCCCTCTAATAACAGTGATGTGTTCACTCAACCCACTCCCCCTGCACACCCACAGAGAAAAGCCACCTTCTCTAATGCCTGTGCTCACATAGCCAATGTGAGCCATGCACATGCAGATGGAGCCTTGTTGACAGCCCACCATGGGTGTTTCTCTTGCAGCACTTGGCATGATTCGACATTATTTCACATTAGTGAGGCTGGCAAAGTTTTAAAAAAGCCATTACTGCAATTTTGACAGTTCGGAAAACTGAATCCCTTATGGTACAGCACAGTATGCAACTTCGGTAATTGTTTTGTGCTGATTGTGTGGCTTTTATGCCTTCAATATACAAATGATAAAGGAAGATTCAGCTCTAGCCTTCTTATCTGTGGTTGAATAGAACTGAAGTTGGCTCTGGTTTTCTCTCTTTCTGTGGGAGGAATTTTAAACCTTTTTTTTTTTTTTTTGCTATGTGTAAAATTTTGGAAAGCTTAAGTGTATGGAAATAAATCACAAACACCCACTGCTGGACTAGTTGCTACAACACAGAACACACAGAGAAGTGTTTTCTTGTGCAAATAGTTGTATCTCAGTGTGATTAGGTTCAAATGATTGGCCAATTAACCTTTATGAAACTGAGGAAAGCACATCAACACTCATGTGTTTCATTATATCAGCAATATTTGAATAGAGATTGCATGCTGAGTAAAATATTTAGAAAAATCCTTCTTAATAAGTTCAGGCTCAATAATCCAGGTAAATAAAATTCCAAGAAATTTGTCAGGTCCTCTGGATGAGTTCATTTGTTGTTAAAACGTTTCATCTTTCAACCAAAAGACTTCATGAGTCCAAAGAGCCACAACAAACTCAGTCCTATACGTGGATTACTCACAAAGTGAGCCAACCAGCTTTGTGGCGATAAGATGTTTTTTTATTTTTTTATTGAGCATGAACTTTGATGTTTTGAACCATTTTGGCTATGGCTGTCTCAGAGGAGTCGACGAGGGAGAGGGCGGACTCCAGAAACATCTTATCACAATAAAACTGGTTGGTCCACTATGTGAGTAAGCCAAGGACTTGTAGTTTGTTGTGGCTCCTCAAACTGATGAAGTCCTTTGGATGAAGGATGAAAGATTTCAACAGAGAAAAATACTGTCCAGAGGACCTGGTTTAACTTTGTTATATATTAAGGATTCATTCATTCATTCATTCATTCATTCAACCTTTATTTATACAGGCTAGCCTCATTGAGCCACGGGGACTCATTTACAAGAGGGACCTGTCTCACTCACACCCAGGGTCAATTTAGAGTTACCAATCAGCCTAACATGCATGTTTTTGGACTGTGGAAGGAAACCGGAGCACCCAGAGAAAACCCACGCATGCACCGAGAGAACATGCAAACTCCACCCAGAAAGGCCCCCGGACCGGGATTTGAACCGGTGACCTGCTCGCTGAGAGGCAGCAGCTGCAGTTGTGCCACCGTGCTGCCCAGGATGTTACATATGTGCACATAAAATGTTATTTGAAGTATGGCCATCCATTCATTCATTCATTCAAACTTTATTTAAACAGATGAGTCACATTGAGCCTCGAAGACTCATTTACAAGTGAGATCTATTGGACAGACAATAAAAGTGGTGAAAAATAACACATAGGGTTTGGAGACAAAAAAATTCCCAACACCATCCATCCATCCATCCATTTTCGTCCGCTTATCCGGGGTCGGGTCGCGGGGGTAGCAGCCTAAGTAGGGAGGCCCAGACTTCCCTCTCCCCAGCCACATGGAGCAGCTCCTCTGGGGGAATCCCAAGGTGTTCCCAGGTCAGCCGAGAGACATACAGGTAACCCTCGAGGTACGACACCTGCGACCTACGGCAATGCGGACTTACGATTTGCCTCTTTGAAAGAATGCCGTCGAAATACGACCGAAAAAACGGACTTACGACAGAGTTACATTAGAAGTATGTAATCGAGATACGGCAAAAAAAGTGCGACACTACGGCAAGCGGCAAGGTGGGGGAGGGGTACAGTGCCTTGAGTGTTAGTGCATGACAGTGCGCGTGACCCTGGAGTAGGGGTGGGGCGACACTGCCGTACTATTTAAAGGGACGCGCCATCTTGACCACGTTGTTGAGTTTTGGCGAGAGAGAGAAAAGCAAACGTTCTGATGGACAGAACTGCTCACATCAGGACCACACCGCTGAGCCCACACCTGGCCTAAAATGCTCCCATCATTCATGGTTGAGCACTGGCTAAGCAGTTCCATCTGATCCAGGTTTGAACTTGAGAAAAACATCAGTGTCTACCTACACTTCAGTCAAAGTAAGGACATTTTGTTTCCTTGTTTCCTTTTTCTGCTGCTTCTAGCTTTTTTAGAGTTCATGGACTTTTTCATGCACATGGACTGCACACCAACACCACATGGACTGCACTGGTTTCAAAAACATGATGGTTGCAACATGTTAACAGCTGCTGCTCAAAGAGAAGTGTTCATGTTTCATGGTTGACATGTTTTTGCTGCTGCTGGATGCATGGATGAATGCATGGGAGTTCCTTATCATTTGCTGCATTTTGATGTTAACAGCTGCTGCTCAAAGAGAAGTGTTCATGTTTCATGGTTGAACTCATTTGCAGATTATGGCTGAGAACTGTTCAGGAAGAGATTTGTATTTTGTATGCTTTGTCTGTGCTGAAAAAAACATTTCAGTACTGTACCTGTACATGCTGTACTGGTTTTGTGTGTTTATGGATGAATGTGTGGTATAATGTGTTATCTAAGTGTTTGTAAATAAAGTTCTGTGCATGTTTATGGCACAGGATGTCCGCTTGTTCATTCTCATGCCGTTAAATGTGTGTGCGGCGCTCCGTTAGCGGTATAGCCGCGACCTACGGCAGAAATGCGGACCTACGACAGGCACGTGTTTTTGGTCCGCGAGATACGACAGAATCGACCTAAGTCACACCCGTAGGTCCGGATCTCTGACGTAACTCGAGGGTTCCCTGTAGTCCCTCCAGCGTGTCCTGGGTCTTCCTCTGGGTCTCCTCCCGGTGGGACATGCCCGGAACACCTCACCAGGGAGGCGTCCAGGAGACATCCTAACCAGATGCCCGAGCCACCTCAACTGGCTCCTCTCGATGTGGAGAAGCAGCGGCTCTACTCCGAGTCCCTCCCGGATGACTGAGCTTCTCACCCTATCTCTAAGGGAGAGTCCAGACACCCTGCGGAGAAAACTCATTTCAGCCGCTTGTATCCGAGATCTCGTTCTTTCGGTCACAACCCAAAGCTCATGACCATAGATGAGGGTGGGAACGTAGATCGATCGGTAAATTGAGAGCTTTGCCTTTCGACTCAGCTCTCTCTTCACCACGACAGACCGGTACAGCGCCCGCTTCACTGCGGATGCTGCACCTATCCGCCTATCGATCTCGCTCCAGTTTTCCCTCATTCGTGAACAAGACCCCGAGATACTTAAACTCCTCCACTTGGGGCAGGACCTCATCCCCGACCCGGAGAGGGCATGCTACCCTTTTCCGGCTCAAGACCATGGCCTCGGATTTGGAGGAACTGATCCTCATCCCGGCCGCATCACACTCGGCTGCAAACCGCTCCAGCGAAAGCTGTAGATCACGATCTGATGAAGCCAATAGGACCACATCATCTGCAAAAAACAGAGAAGCGATTCTAAGGCCACCAAAACGGATCCTCTCAACACCTTGGCTGCGCCTAGAAATTCTGTCCATAAAAGTTATGAACAGAATCGGTGACAAAGGGCAACCTTGGCGGAGTCCAACTCTCACTGGAAACGAGCCTGACTTACTGCCGGCAATGCGGACCAAGCTCTGACACCGGTCGTACAGGGACCTAACAGCCCATATCAATGGGCCTGGTACCCCATACTCCTGGAGTACCCCCCACAGAACCCCCCGAGGGATGCGGTCGAATGCCTTTTCCAAGTCCACAAAACTTCCCAACACATTTTTGATAATTGTTTGATGGTTAAATATGTGGTAATGAAAAAATGTCTCGCACACAAGCACATAATGACGCCGATATTATGCAGAGTGCGGGGGGGACTCAAAGGCGGTTCTAGCAGCCAGCTTCTAGATCTGTGCACACTCATGGGGGCGGAGCTGCCGAAGTCGGCTAGAGGCGAGCGTCCTGAAATGATGACAGAATGTACTCTGATGCATGCTCAATAATCCAGGTAGAAAAATCTAAAAAAGCTAAGTCTGGTCCTCTGGACATTCAAAAACAAAACAAAACAAAGCAAAAAAAATGTAGAAACGTTTCGTCTTTCGTCCAAAAGACTTCCTCAGTCTGAGTTGCTGTGTTCAGCTCAGTCTTATAAATAGCAATAGACTGGTTCATCCTAAAGATCCAGTCCCCCGGCACAAACAGAGTAATATTGTGTATGCTGTTCAGTGTCAGGAGGGCTGTGATCAGTCTTATATCGGGGAAACTAAACAGCCACTGGCCAAAAGGATGGCCCAGCACAGAAGATCAACATCATCAGGTCAGGACTCTGCAGTCTACACTCATCTCCACGCCAGCGGTCACTCTTTCAAGGATGAAGATGTTCACATCCTTGATAGAGAGGAACGATGGTTTGAGAGAGGAGTAAAGGAGGCCATCTTTGTGAAAAGAAACCGTCCATCATTAAACAGGGGTGGAGGCCTCCGGGTTCAACTGTCTCCCTCTTACAATGCTGTTATTGCTAGTATCACTCAGCCCTCTGTGAATAGCAAACAACCATCAGGGTGCTAATGATCCATTGTTAGGCTGATGGCCCTCCTTGATCATGTGAGCAGCTGGTTTCAGGCTGTCATCAGCCAACTGGTTGATCCACTGTGGGAGGGTGCTATTTATAAGACTGAGCTGAACACAGCAACTCAGACTGAGGAAGTCTTTCGGACGAAAGACGAAACGTTTCTACATTTTTTTTGCTTTGTTTTGTTTTGTTTTTGAATGTCCAGAGGACCAGACTTAGCTTTTTTAGATGACAGAATGTAGTTCAATTAAAAAATCAAGTTAAAGATGTGATTTGAATGTGAACAAGTAATAGCAACACACCAGCCTACACCCTGATGCATGCTCAATAATCCAGGTAGAAAAATCTAAAAAAGCTAAGTCTGGTCCTCTGGACATTAAAAAAACAAAACAAAACAAAGCAAAAAAATTGTAAAAACATTTCGTCTTTTGTCCGAAAGACTTCCTCAGTCTGAGCTGCTGTATTCAGCTCAGTCTTATAAATAGCACCCTCTCACAGTGGATCGACCAGTTGGCTGATGACAGTCTAGAACAGGGGTGTCAAAGTCAAATACACAGAGGGCCAAAAAAACAAATTTGCTACAAGCCAAGGGCCGGACTGGTTCAATGTTTATTATAAGGAGGTGATATGTTTTTTTCCTTCTTTCTGCACTCTTTTCATTCAATGTTTTTTTTTTGATGAATTTGTTTTATTTTGTCTCTTTTAAATGAATGAATAAATGAATTAAATAAAATATTAAATAAAGCCTCAATAAACACTTATGATCAATAATTCATGTGAATAATGCAGAATACCATCCTGATTTATGATCAATAATCCAGGTGAATAATGCAGAATACCATCCTGATTTATGATCAATAATCCAGGTGAATAATGCAGAATTATAACGCTTCTTTCATAACTTCTCCATCACTGAAAGACTTCTTATGTTGAGCCAGGATGCGGTTAACACGGTAGGAGGCGATCGTAGCAGTTTACCTTTTGTGCTGGGCCGAGTGAAGATCGATTGCTGGGCTGCAAGCTTGTTTTAGCTCCCGCACTTTGAGTCCGTAAAGAACTTTTAGGAGGGAAGTCACCGTTTGTGCGTCATCTTGAAATGCCGCTCCAAGTTACACTTTTTGGGTAAGGCAACGCTCGAATTACAGATGAGGCAAATAGACTTCGAATTAGAATAAACAAAAAAATACTCCTCCTCCCACTCTGTGTGAAAATAATAAGTTTTCGTTTGCTTGTTCGCTAGTTTTGCATCCATGTTTACTGCGTACTGACATTCACTCCACAGCGCTCTCACGCACCGATAGCTCCACTGCTGTCTTAAAGTCTCGTGAGTCACCGCACCCAAAACTCGCGAGACTATGTCTGTGAGAATACAAGATGGGGAGGGCTGAGGAAAGCGTTGCTGCGCATTGGAATATCGTCACTCCTCCCACCCCCCACCTCCACCACTTCTGCCGGAGTTAGAATGAAGCTTAGCAGCGGACATTTCACCTTGTTAACAGCTGAGAGCCTGCTGCCGGTGTTCTGTGGCTTGCGGGCCGGCTCTAATAGTTATTAAATATCATCCAGGGGGCCATAAATAATTGCTTTGCGGGCCGGATCTGGCCCGCGGGCCGCCACTTTGACATATGTGGTCTAGAACCAGTTGCTCACATGATCAAGGAGGACCATAAGCCTAACGATGGATCGTTAGCACCTTGATGGTTGTTTGCTATTCACAGAGGGCTGAGTGATACTAACAATAACAACATTGTATAAGGGGGACAGTTGAACCCAGAGGCCTCCACCCCTGTTTAATGATGGACAGTTTCTTTTCACAAAGATGGCCTCCTTTACTCCTCTCTCAAACCATTGTTCCTCTCTATCAAGGATGTGAACATCTTCATCCCTGAAAGAGTGACAGCTGGCCTGGAGATGAGTGTAGACCGCAGAGTCCTGACCTGATGATGTTGATTTTCTGTGCTGGGCCATCCTTTTGGCCAGTGGCTGTTTAGTTTCCCCAATGTAAGACTGATCACAGCCCTCCTGACACTGTAAGTAAGTAAGTAAGTAAACTTTATTTATATAGCACCTTTCACAGATATAAAATCACAAAGTGCTTTACAAAAGAAATACACATAATAAAATCATACTAAAATTATACTAAAATTATACACTCTTAAAACATGCTATACAAAAAGGTTACACATGATAAACTCTAAAACCAATAAGTACAATTAACCATAAGCCTGTTTGAAAAGATAAGTCTTAAGACTTCTCTTAAATGCATCAGTCGACTCGGAGCCGCGCATTGTTAGAGGGAGAGCGTTCCAGAGCCTCGGTGCCACCACCTGAAATGCTCTATCACCACGGGTTTTAAAATGGGTTCTAGGGACCGACAGCAGTAGCTGATTAGAAGACCTCAGAGTTCTAGACTGACAGAGTGGCTTCAAAAGATTGAAAACATATTTGGGAGTCTCACCATGGAGTGCTTTAATGGTCCAATAATTGTCAGGAGAAGGAGGGGGTTTGTCCTCAGGATCTTGAAAATTCAGTCATCCTAGTGTTAAAAGTTAAAACCAAAATTTTAAAATGAACCCTAAAATATATCGGAAGCCAGTGGAGAGAGTACAGAACAGGAGTAATATGATCCGTTCTGTGGGTTCCAGTCAAAAGTCTGGCTGCAGCGTTCTGAACAGACTGAAGAGAAGCCATGGTGGATTTACTTATCCCTACTAAAAGGCCGTTACAATAATCCAACCGAGAAGAAATAAAAGCATGGACAACCATTTCTAATTCTGTCTTAGATAAAATAGCTCGCAACTTTGAAATGTTCCTTAAATGATAAAAACAGTTGCGAACTAACAGTTTACAATGACTATCCATTGACAGAGAGCTGTCAAAGAGAACACCCAGATATCTAAGGTTGTTTTTGTTCGAAGGATTTAAGAACCCAAGATGCTTCCTTATTTCCATGATTTTATCATCTGGAGCAACGATAAGTGTTTCAGTCTTAGCAGCATTTAATGCTGAGTATATATATACTGTACTTACACAATATTACTCTGTTTGTGCCGGGGGACTGGATCTTTGGGATGAACCAGTCTTTGCCGTTATGTATTTTGGGGTTTAAAAGCCACTGGGACGTTGTGTTTAGAAAATAAACGTCTCAATGTCTCTGAAACTCCCGCAACATACGGAATGACCACTGGTCTGGGTCTGGGTTCCTTCTTTTCACCTGATGGCTGGCTGGAGTCCTGTTTGGGTTTCTTCTCTGCTTTCAGGAAGGCCCAGTTAGGATATCCACATTTCTCTAGAGCCTGTTTTGTGTGTGATTTCTCCTTCTGTCTGGCTCCTGAGTTAGTGGGGACGCTGTCTGCTCTGTGATACAGAGTCCTGATGACTCCTAACTTGTGCTCCAGCGGGTGATGGGAGTCAAACTGCAAATACTGGTCTGTGTGAGTGGGTTTGCGGTACACCTCAGTTTGCAAATTTCCTCTATCAGAAACTGATACCTCACAGTCCAAGAAAGCCAACCTGCCATTTTTTACATCTTCTCGTGTGAACTTGATATATTTATCCACAGAGTTGATGTGATCAGTGAAATGTTGGACTTCCTGAGATTTAATTTTAACCCAGGTGTCGTCAACATACCTGAACCAACTGCCAACCTGTACATGGAGGAGGTAGAAAAGAGAGCCTTGACGTCCTTTTCAGGGAGACCACCAAGTCATTGGTTCAGGCGGCCGTGGCGTAGTGGTAATGACAGTCGTCCCCCAATTGGAAGGTTGGAGGTTTGAATCCCGGTTCCCCACACCATGTGTCGTTGTGTCCCTGGGCAAGACACTTAACCCCGAGTTGTCAATGTCAATGTCAATTTTATTTATATAGCACATAAAAACAACCGAAGCCGACCAAAGTGCTGTACAGTTAAAAAATTAAATAAAAAAAACAACAGAGTAAAATGCATCTAGTGCCACTGAAACATAATAAAGTTATCAGTAAATATACAACAATAAAATCTGATCAAAATTTGTTCTCAGACTCTGCGAGGATTAAATGCCAAGTAAAACAGATGAGTCTTGAGCAAAGATTTAAAAGTCTCAACAGTCTGAGCGGTCTTTAAATTCTCAGATAGACTGTTCCAAAGCTTTGGAGCAGCAACCGCAAATGCCCGATCACCTCTGGATTGAGAGTTGCTCCCGGTAGGACTGGAAAGCGCCTTGCATGGCAGTCTGCCGCTACCGGTGTATGAATGTGTGTATGAATAGGTGGATGGTTGGTATTGTAAAGCGCTTTGGGGCCACTCATAGGGGGCTGGAAAGCGCTATATAAATAAGCTCCATTTACCATTTACCAAAGGTAGAATCATTTAATAACAAATCATAAAAATTACATCAACATGTACAACGGATTGATCGATCAGATTTTCCTATAATTTACACGTCAGCACAGATGAAAACACGCGTCCGTAATTTCATAGGAACAACAGAACAAGTTATGGTCTTATAGTAACTTATACTGCAGGCATTTAGCTTAAAGTTTAGTTACCGGCTTAGGATTAGGGAGAAATTTAAGAGTGATAGGAGGAGGATGGAAAGATGGAAGTTTAAAGGAAGTTAATTATCCTGAGTGTATGACCAGAAATGACACTCTCCATGCGATATCAGCTGGACCCAGGTCCGGTTGGTAAACAATCAGCGACTCGTCTTTGACGGTCTGCCAAGAATGGATCGGTCCTTGAAGTCTGAGGTCAGTCTGTTTACCCTCAGTGATTCCTGCATGTCCGCTTCATCGAGTAAAGCAATGAGCATTTCCAGTTCTTGTTTCCAAGATAAAATATTCCAGAAAGGAAAGTTCATTAAGAACTTGGAGCTTTTTAGCTCTGTTGAATTTATGGCGGCATTCCATAAATTCTCGGCTGAAAAACCAGTCTTTGACTCGTGACTGCAGTTTATCCAGCATAAAGGAGAAAGTTTTACATCCCAGCTTCCTCGAGAACTGAAAGTTCCAGGAAGCTTAGAACTTTTAAGGAGGATCTGACGTTGGTAGTACTCACTACCCTCATTGGTTCGTTAGACCAGTGGGAGGGAGTTACTTGACGTTATCAGGATTCAAGGTGAAAGTCAGAAGCAGTCAGAAACAGAGAGAATTGTTTAGAGGAAGACAGGGAGTTGTGGAGCCAGCTTCATGAAAACAACTGATTACGGTTTTCTAATTTCTAAACAAAACTGAGAAGTTCAACTTGCCATATACTTTGAACTTTAGGCATAGTTCTTGACTAAGACAGAGTTTTGATTCACCATATTAAAAAATTTACATCAGCATAATAACACATGGCAGCATGGTGGCACAACTGGTAGAGCTGCTGCCTCTCAGCGAGAAGGTTGCCGGTTCAAATCCCGGTCCGGGGGCCTTTCTGGGTGGAGTTTGCATGTTCTCCCCGTGCATGTGTGGGTTTCCTCCGGGTACTCCGGTTTGCTCCCACTGACCAAAAGCATGCATGTTAGGCTGATTGGTAACTCTAAAATTGTCCCTAGGTGTGAGTGAGAGAGTGAATGGTTGTTTGTCTCTATGTGGCCCTGTGATGGACTTGCGACCCGTCCAGGGTGTACCCTGCCCCTCGCACTGTGATTGCTGGATATGGGCACCGGCGACCCCCGTGACCCAAAATGGAAGAAACAGGTAAAGATAATGGATGGATGGATCGATAATAACACATGTTCATAAAAATGACAGAAGGTTATTCTGTTAAATACATTTGAATTAGGACAAATTAAAGGAGTCTTGATGATTTAATTTGTGTTTTGATTCAAATTAATGAAATAGACTGTGTTAATGTCTTTCACTGAGCGGATCAGTGAAAAGGTATCACTGGGACAGTTCAAAGAGACAAATGTGTTATCAGAAACCAGGGTCTGGTCCACTACAACACCTGGTAGCTCTTTATTCATAAAGAACAAACAGTGGGTTTCTTTGGGATCCAATTAGCCCCCTGTCGAAGATAAGAAAAACAGCTACTGCCTCACTGAGCATGTAATGTAATGCCTTTTTGTCCTGTATTCAGTGCTGTCAACTCTCAGCCAGTTACAGTACTTTATTTAAAATAAGTGAATACAACATGACTGAAGCTCTTTGCAGGCAAACACTTGGGTTCCAAGTAGCAAAAAACTTGAGCAGATGAACAAGATTTGTTTATTAGCCCCGACATGAACCATAACTTGCTGAACTCTGTGTAAAACTTCAACACCGCTCTTGTTCTTCTTCTTTCGGCTTTTCCCTCTTCAGGGTCTCCATAGCGAGTCATCCTCCTCCATCTCACTCTGTCCTCTGCATCCTCTGTCCTCACTCCAACTACCTCCATGCCTCCTCTAACTGCATCCATATATCTACTGTTTATCTTTTTCCTGGCAGCTGCATTTCTAACACCCTTCTACCAATATACCCACTGTCTCTCCTCTGTACATGTCCAAACCATCACTACCGTTAGTTTTCAAAATGGAAGTTGGGTTTCTCAGATAGTAAAGATTTCAAAGTTTGCCCAGCTTGACAAATGTCTGGTATGGTATCCTACACCAGCTTAAAATTAATATCTGACGGTTTTAAAGCAAAATAAATCCAGTTTTATAAATTTTATAAATGTGAAATTTGTACCTCTGATCTTACTAAAACAAATTATTAAGAAAAAGATCTGCCCGTCATCCATCCATCCATCCATCCAATATCTTTAGTTGTTTCTTTCCGGGTCATGGGGGTGGTCACTGGTCACAGCAATCACTCTGCAAGAAGCAGGGGACACATTGGACATTTTGCAAGTCCATCACAGGGACACCTACAGACAAATGGGACAAACTACCATTCACTCTCTCACTCACACATAGAGACAATTTACATGTTTTTGGTCTGTGGGAGTTTCCATTATGCAACCTTCTCGCTGAGATGCAACAGCTCTACCAACTTCACCACCTTATAAAACAATTCATGGACAATAAAAAATAAAGCAAGATCAAAGTTCAAAGATGTCACTTTATGATGAAAACTTTACATGATGAGTACTTTCATGATCAGACTTTTTTAGTCGGTTACCTAATTTAACTTCTAAATTAAAAAGAAAACAAAAATCAACAGTTACAGACCAGCACTAAAACTGCAACGCTTATAGAAAAATTATCTGAAAAACCTGAACTGCGCTCTCCCTGGGGCTGATTGGGCTGGGATATCCTGTCCTGTCGGCAGGGCGCAGGTTGGGCCGAATCTTGGATGTCGGTTACTCTACACCCCAGAATGAATGGGCCTACCTCCTGGGTTTGGTTGTGGGCTGCCCCATGTAGGGGGCAGGTACATGTCTTGGACCTAGTGGGTATAGAGTGTGCATCAGGATTATGAATGGAACATGTAGTTATTGTTTGTCTTTCTGTGAGTGAGGGTGGGTCTGAGTGAATGTGTTTGTGTATGAATGTCTAATGCCCGGTACCCACCTAAATTGTCAGAACGGTCCTGCCGCCCCCTTTTGGCCGCTTGTCACGGTCACACTGGGAGACACTGAGACGTGTCTGATGACGCGCACTGGGGGGAGGCAGAGGAGGGAGTCTAGCTCGTTTTCCGGGTAGTTGTTGTGTTTTCATGCTGCTGGCAGATAAAATCAGCAGCACGTGACCCCCGTTCCTACTGGAGTGGGTTTTCTACGAGCCGAACTGCAGCTCCGACAGTCTTTGTTGAGATTAAAACGTTTTTTTATGTTTGGGGTGATCGTACGCTGGAGCGGACAGCAGCAACTGTTTAAAATGCCAAGTTTCTTACCGGAGTCTGGTTCCAATTCATGGAGGCTCGAATGGGGTAGGTTTAAAAAGTCCAAAAAAAGTCCCGTTGTCGTTGTGTAATGACATAGCAGAGGCTCTCCCGATTGGTTGTTGCGATGCGTCGAGCAACGTCGAGCTGCAAAATATCAACTTTTGGTTGCTTCGGACGCGCGCGTGCGCGGAAACGAACTGCCGCGTGCCGCCGCGCCGCTTCAAACACTCAAAACGCGCCACTTCACGATGTGCCGCGCCTCGATGTGTCTCCACATAGACTTTGCATGTAAACCGGCCGCTTCCGCCGCCCGACACGGGTCCAGTGGGTAACCGGCATAAGTGTCAGGCTGGGACTTGGACTGCCCCCTTCTCTGATACGTCTGAGGCTACTTGGTATCGCGCTCCTGCCACGTGGTCCCCCGGGTGGGTGTCCCTTTGCCTGTGGGCGTGCTTGGGGCCCTCGCTGTTGGGGGTGGGCGCTTGGGCGTGTGTCGTTGCGGCCTGGTGGGGCTCAGGTCCTCTGGTCCTGTCGGGTCTGGGCCTGAGGGGTGGGCGTCCCCGGTGCCCGGGCCTCGGTGGCCGGGCCTGAGGCTACGTTGGTGCGGCGGGCTCCGACAGGGGCCTGTGAGTTTGTCGCTGTTGGTCCCGGGGGGTCATTGTGTGTAGTCGCTGGTGGGGCTCTTCCTGTTCTCCCCTTTGGTCGGATCTGGGGAGTTGGTGAGTGGTTCGTCCTGTTCGGGTGGCCCTGGGGACTCTGGGCTCGGGGCCTTTCTTGGGGTTTTGGGCTCTGATCGCCCCTTTCTCTGCCTCGGGCCTTGGGAGGGGCGGATCTCTGATGCTTCATGGTCACTATTGAATGTTCTATTTGAGGAACCTTATTCACTTATGCATGCTCACAACCACACACAAATGGGTGCAGGGATGTATATGTAGATATCATATGCAGATATGTAGATGGGTATGTGACTGAATATGAATATATATATGTATGTATACTGTATATTCATTTGTAAGTATTGGTATGTATATTTATGGAAATCTACTGCAAAGTCATGAATGTTATTATTCTTTATGCATGTGTTGCTATGTTCTGTCTTGTACTTTTACAGGATTGCAGACAGAGGTTGGGTGTGTTTGCCTTGTGCTTTTTTTGTGGATAATTGTTGTGTTTTATTGTCTTACTTTCTGTCTTTCCTGTCGCTCATTAAAAAAAATCATATCGGTGTGAGAGGATGGCTGTAAGGTGTGAAGGGAGGCCATCTATAAAAGGAAAAAAAAACAAAAAAACAAACCTGAACTGCAACAAGAACTACAACAAATTGCCAAACTCAGCAGGTTTTAAGTGATTTGACCGAGTTTATAAAAATTTGAAATTACTTTCCCCCAGTCTCTGACAAACTCCAGCTTTCATTTTACAGGTATATTAGGGAAAAGGGCACTCTGGAAGAAGTAGTGCAGGAAAAATGAACTTTACCCTTGTAAATAAACATATTTAAACAAGATACAGGTTTTAAGCAAGATGAAATGCATAGCAGTGTTTGCCAACTAAGACTGAACAGATTACAGTATCATATCTATCACAGTGAAGTTCAGGATTTACTTTAATGCAAAATTGCACTGACAGAGGCTGTTTGAAAAACTATCCATTTGAATTATCTGTAGAGCAGAAGAGAGCTTAGTTAACTTCATCATAACTTTTTTAAAGGTCTATACAAATCCCTCAAGTCTACATATAAGCAGATTGAACCACAGTTATCATAATCCTAGCGATTTTAAAATACTTATTCGCAGCCGACTGACTTATCAGATGCCAGAGGCTGGGAAATGTGTCAAATGTACCGAGACGCATCTGCCTTTCCTTTGCACTTCTTATCCTAACATGCAGACTCTTTCCCAAAAAAGTTTTTATCCAAAAGCATCTCCGATTTATTATCCTTTTATGTATATAAATATATATGTATATATATATATATATATATGTGTATATATATATATATATATGTGTATATATATATGTGTATATATATATGTGTGTGTATATATGTGTGTGTATATATGTGTGTGTATATATATATGTATGTGTATATATATATGTATGTGTATATATATATATATATGTATATGTATGTGTATATATATATATGTATATGTATATGTATACATATACATGTAATAGACATAAGCATAAAATAGTAAAACTAACACTGTCCTGAGTTTTTTTTGCATAGTGGTATAAGAGTATGAAAATTTACACCAACTCTAAAACTAAAACATTAAACATTTAATGAACATAATACTGGCCTGAGTTTTTGCATACTAGTATAAAAAAAGAGTATAAAAAGTATAACTAAAATAAACTAAGGGTTTCTAGCATTGACATTTGCAAAGTGGCAAAGCAGCGTATGAGTTAATGTACACAGTATATGTATGAGGTAGTAGTTGATGTTGTTATAGAGGCAAAAAGTGGCATATGCAGTAAGGCACATTGGGCATCCCTAAATAAGACCGTTCAGAGCACACTGTATATGTATCAGCAGTGGTGTAGATATTAGAGTAGTGTAAATGTAAACAGTAGTAATTACATGTAAGCAGTAGTAATAAAAGTAAACAGTATTAATAAATGTAAACAGAGAATGTAAACAGTATTATGACTATAGGCAGTGATGTAATACA
>JBBPBX010008623.1:46323-62044 GCA_038048925.1 Garcialebias charrua
TTACAGTAAAACACAACAGTGTTGTTCACCAATGAGGCTTAAGTCATATGGTTATGACTAGATGGCAGCAGCTTGAGCAGGGAAGTCCAGACATCTCTTTCCACAGCCACCTCTTCAGCTCTTCAGGGAGGATTCCAAGGTGTTCCCGGGCCAACCAAGAGACTTATAGTCTCTCCAGCCTGTCATGGGTCTTCCTCCGGGTCTCCTCCCAGTCGGACATGCCCAAAGCACCTCCCTAGGGAGGTGTCCAGGGGGCATCCTTACCAGATGCCCAAACCACCTCAACTGGCTCCTCTCGACGTGGAGGAGCAACGGTTCTACTCTGAGTCTCTCCTGGATAACTGAACTTCTCACCCTATCTCTAAGGGAGAGTCCAGCTACCCTGCGGAGGAAATTCATTTCAACAGCCTGTATTCGCAATCTCATTCTTTCGGTCACTACCCAGAGCTCGTGACCATAGGTGAGGGTAGGAACATAGACCGACCGGTAAAACAGAGTTTTGCCTTACATTTCAGCTCTCTCTTCACCACAACAGTCTGCAATACTGCAGACGCTACACTAATCCATTTGTCAATCTCACGCTCCATTCTTCTCTCACTCATGAACAAAACCCCAAGAAACTTGGACTCCTCCACTTGAGGCAGAACCTCACCCTTGACCTGACCAGAGCAATCCACCCTTTTCCGGTTGAGGACCATGGCCTCAGATTTGGAGATGCTGATTCTCATCACAGCCACTTCACACTCGGCTGTGAACCGCTCCAGTGAAAGCTGAAGATCATGGCACGATGACGCCAAAAGGACCACATAATCTGCAAAGAGCAGAGATAGAATCCTGAGGCCACTGAACTGGAAACACTCCGCCAGCTGGCTGCACCGAGAAATTCTGTCCATAAAAGTTATGAACAGAATCTGTGACAGCGGGCAGCCCTAGGGGAGTTCAACTCCCACCTTGAAGGGGTCCGACAATGCGAACCAAGCTCTCGCACCGCTTGTATAGGGACTGAACAGCCCGTAGCAACGGGCCGCCAATCCCATACTCACGGAGCACCCCCCACAGTGTACCCTGAGGAACATGGTCGAATGCCTTCTACAAATCCACAAAACAAATGTAGACAGGATGGACAAACTCCCATGACCCCTCGAGGATCCTAGTGAGGGTAAAGAGCTGATCCAGTGTTCCACGGCAGGACATAACCCACATTGTTCCTTCTGGATCTGAGGTTCGACCAACGATTGGACTCACTTCTCCAGTACCCCTAAATAGACCTTACCAGGGAGGCTGAGGAGAGTGATACCTCCCTGGTGATGGACTATGGCAATGGTTTATTATCTAGGTGTCGAATCTTCTTTAAAATGTCTTCAGTTGATCCAAAATGCTGCTGCCAAAGTCTTAACTGGAGTTAGTAGGAGAGATCATATCTCTCCATTTTTAGCTTCTCTCTATTGGCTCCCTGCCAAGTCCAGAATTGAATTCAAAATCTTACTTCTAACCTACAAAGCCCTCAACAACCTAGTGCCATCTTATAGTCGAGATCTTATTGTTCCATATGTTCCTAACAAAGTAGTTCACTCTCAGACTGCAGGCTATCTTGTGGTTCTTAGAGTTTCCAAAAGCAGAATGGGAGGAAGATCTTTCAGTTATCAGGCTCCTCTCTGGTGGAACCAACTTCCAGTTTATGTCTGTAAGGCTGACACATTGTCCAGTTTTAAGACTTTCCTTTTTGATAAATCCTATCGTTAGGGTTGACTTGTTACGTTGCTATAGGCTTAGACTACTAGAGGACGAATTGACCTTGTTAACTTAAATGAATTGTCAAAATTGAATAGTTTTCATTTGATACTATTTCTATCTTAACATGTGAATCTTGACCTGCCATTGTGTAACTGTTCCTCTCAAACCCATTCAGTCGAAGCAAATGTCCGATTGTCCTGAGCCTGGTTCTGTTAAAGGTTTATTCCTCATGAGGGAGTTTTTCCTTTCCACTGTCATCTTCATGCTTGCTCAAGATAAGAGTTATGTGATGGAGTTAAACTCAAAGCAGTCTGCTCCTCAGATAAATAATGTTAAATTATTATTATGTTTTTTACAAATGGATGTTTCTATTAAAGGTGCAGTCTGCAGTTTCTGTAGAACGTAGCACTTAGAAAAATTTTCAACAGGGAAAGCATTCTGATCCCTCCCCCTCAGAGCCATATATGGCTCTGCTCCCCCTTGCTCTCGCTGAAATTCAGCTCTGCCTCCTTAGCTCCGCCTCCACTGCATGTCCTGTCTCAACCGCTGCGATATTCTGTGTTTATATGTTAATAAAACGTTTTAAGATTTGTGGATTATTGGGATATTGGTGGCAGCTGCTCTGTTTTTTGGCGTCAGCGGAGCTGTCTGCTACTGGAAGCTCAGGAAGACTTCGGCGGCTATCAGCGCGCTGGCCAAACTTCCTGATCAGCAAGATTCTCTGATCCGGGCTGTGAGCTCCTCATCCCAGCTGTTGTACGAACTGAATCGCACGATGGGAGCGGCGGTAGACCACCGCGGACCTGCGGTGCGCTTTGGAACTCGTTTACAGCCGCCCGGCCTCAATCAGGGCACAGATGGGGGTTCGTAGCTCGGAACCTCATATGATTCGGCGATTTTGGACCTGAACAGCACCTGGACTTGGAAGGCTGCAGTCAAAAAGAACACTGTGGCCTGGATTGAAGATAAACAAAAGAACTATCTACCGTATTTTCTGGTGTATAGGTCGCACCGGTGTATAGGTCGCACCATCCAATTATCACCAATAGATTGGAAAAATCCCTAGATAGGTCGCACCGGTGTATAGGTCGCACCTACGTTTAGCTCTGCTGCAAATGTCTGTCACAGGAGCGCACAGCAAGGCTTTTAAGAAGATTAACACTTAAAAACAATTATTTGTTTGATAAAAATTATAGCAAATATGTGTCTGAGCTGAACTTTTCCTTAATAAATGAACGTAATTGTGAAATGAGCTGGATTAAAAAAATTATTTAGCCGAAAGTGATAACAAGCCATATATAGGTCGCACCTGTGTATAGGTCGCAGGCCTTGAAAAAACCATAAAAAGGTGCGACCTATACACCGGAAAATACGGTAATCTGGTTTCTGCACACGACCTTGAAAAGAAGGCTGTCTGGAAACTATTCTCCTGGAGTCGTAGAGCTGAAGAGACCTTGCTGACCTCCTCCCCCCCCCAGAGATCTCTGTGTGTGCGCTCGGATAGCGCCAAGCTGAACAACTGCTGAACTGTGCTTATCTGAATGTTACTCACAGACTCTTTGATCTCCTTGCATGTCGTCAAACTGCAACAATGTCTTGTCTGGTTGTGCTTAATGCTGATAGAGTTTTTGGGACTTTATCATAGAGTGTCTTAAGGCAATCTTTGATAGATTCTTTTTTTGAATATCACAAATGATACCTATTGTGTTTTCCTTTTTCCATATCTGATTTGACCTTCATCCCGTGACGGATGAGAGAGGCCGCGCTGAAGAACATGTCATGTGTTTGAATAAGCAGCAGCTTTACATTCTCTACCCCTCTTCTGGATGACTGTGTATACATTATCACGTTGTATTGGTGAGAACTGGTGCAATGTTAATAAAAGCTCTTGTATCTTGTATCTTGTAAAAATAAAATAAAAACATGGAGCGTTGGTCCAGCACACCAGGGGCCTCATGTATCAACGGTACGTAGGCACAAAAACCTTGCGTACGCCATTTTCCACGCAAAACTCCGTATGTATCAAAACAGAACTGAACATGGAAATGTGCGCAGCCCCACGCCAACTCCAGTGCTGGCGTACGCACGTTTCTGTGGTTTTAGTTCCATTGGCGACACCTAGAGGCGATTCTGAGAAACTGTTCATGATGTGAAAATCATTATTGTTCACACCAAACACACATGATTAACAATTATTACATCCACATGGACGCAATTAGAATATAACTATTCTATGATTTGGTTAATTATAACATTTTGTTGCTTATGTATAAGGCACATAAAGGCATGTTGCCTGACAATATTCAAACACATTTTGTTAAAAGAGAGAGTGTATATTTTCTTAAAGGAATTGAGATGTTTGTGAAGCCTTATTTTAGTACTAGTTTGAAGGAACGATCCACAATAATTCAGGGAATAGGATTGTGGAATGGTTTGGAAGATACTGTTAAGAATGCCAGATCACTGTGTACATTTAAGAGACTGATAAAGACGAGTTTCTTGGAAGAATATGGGAATCGTTAATACATATATCTACTTAAGTTGTTGTCTGATTTGATTAAGATGTTTGAGTTTTTATGTTTTTAATTTAGCTAGATTGTTATTTTCTTTTTGAATTAAAATTTTATATATATAATTTGATTTACATTAGAATTGAGTAAAAAGGGGCAGTTTTCATAAGACTAGTTCTTCTTCTGCCGCCTTTCATTTTATTTAATTTACTTTTTGTTATTGTATTGTATGTATAATTGTCATGTTTTTAAATGAAATGAATAAATTTTCACAAAAAAAACTGCAAAAAAGCAAAAAATGTAAAAAACAGAAAGACTGAATAGTCTTGCACAGCTTAAATTCTTGTTTTTAGTTTATTTTTAGCTGTTTTAGCAGTTAAAGAACGCGATGCATGATGGGACAAGACAACATTCCTTTGGTGCAGGGCATATTTAAATGACAACCTGCAAAAGATATAAAAAACAGAAAGACTGAATAGTTTTGCACAGCTTAAATTCTTGTTTTTTGTTTATTTTTAGCTGTTTTAGCAGTTAAAGAACGTGATGCATGATGGGACAAGACGACATTCCACTGGTGCAGGGCATATTTAAATGAATTTGCATATTTATATGGAGGCGTGTCAAAGGCGGAGTCGGCCACTCTCTCATGTGCGCTCAATTCCACGTTGATTGTGATGTACAAAAGCAATGTGCGTGGATTCCGGCGTACGCACAGTTTGATACATCTGGATTTTTTTGTGCGTACGCCGTTTTCTGGATTTGACCGTACGTCACGTTTCAGTAAGAAGTCCACGCAAGTCTTTGTACATGAGGCCCGCTGAACACCAGCAAATCTGCAGAGCCTCGCGCAGCCATGTTGAACCCGAGTTTAATTTGCTCTTGACAAATAATTAATTTCCTCATTGTTTCAGTCATGGAGTCAGCGGAGGAGAAAGCGATCACTTGACTTTTGGCAAAAAAACAAAAGAAAAGTCCAGATCAGGGATGAAGAAGGGGAATTTAATACATTTGTGTCACATACAAAACAGTTTTGCATCGCTTTGCAATCCTTTGAACGAAAACGTGCGCTGCCGCTGGGGCTGGGACAGGCGGGGGCGTGGGTTAGGAGCGTGAGAAGCTCTGTTTTTATTGGCTGGTTAAAAACTCTGTTTTTATTGGCTGGTTACAAACTCTGTTTTTATTGGCTGGTTACAAACTCTGTTTTTATTGGCTGGTTAATGGCGGGTCACTGTGGCTTTTTAGAAATGCTTTTAGTAACACCTGGAGAAGCAAGGGGAATATAGTTTTTTCAGAGATTATTTTGTCTAACATCAGTCTGTCAGGAGATAGTGACAGAGTGAAGAAATATGTTAAAAATATATTTTTAGAAAACTTACAGACTGCACTACAGAAACTGCAGATTGCAGACTGCACCTTTAACCTTATTTTTTTTTTACATTTGAATGTTTCTGTTCAGTGCCCTGAGACGACTTCTGTTGTGACTTGGCGCTATATAAATAAACTTGATGGAATTGGTAGATAAATAAAATAAACATTATCATGCAAAGCATTAGAGTGCAGGAAAACAATAAAGTTCAGTCAGTAATCTTCTTTTATTGCTATTTTTGTGATTTTTAGAAGAACACAGCTTCTATTTGGGAAACAATGTCTTATTCAAGATAAATACAGGAATCCAAACAACAGCAAAAATCATACAGATAGATGAGTGTGTAATGCATTCTTGACACTGTGTACATCTTGAATTTCCATGCCTGCACTGAGAATATTATAACATTATTTTTCAGGTTACATGCTCAGACACAGACTATGGCATGGCTTTTGATGAAACAAGCATGCAGAGAGAAAGGGTGTGCTTAAAAAGTCAACACGGAACCAAAAGCACCAGTGCAGACATCTAAATCTGCTTGTGTTACAGTAGGAGACCACACTACTCAGATCCTCCATAATACATGGCCAGAGAGCTTTAGTGACTAAGTGCACCTCAACTGCCGGGAATTAGAGAGAGAAGATGGATTTTGGCAGGTTCTGAATTATTGTTTTTCCCCCAGCTGGCTCCTTTTGCTTTTTCTCTCCTCCTCCCTCGTGGTTGGGAATGCAACCAAATCCCAATTGCTTTCCTTTGCTGGCTGATATATTTCACCCATGCAGAAAAACCCCATAGAGGTTTAACGGATGACTTTGTCCGACTCACAGAAACTAAACATATGGCTTGTGCCAGGCAGGGAAGATGTGATTGTAAAAACAGTGAAAAAGAAATAATGCCATGGCATGAATACAAACATTTTTTTTAAAATCTGTCTTGGCACCTGCTTGATTCTGTTCCAGTTAATGTTCTACCAATCTAAAGTTTACAAAAACAAAAACAGAGAAACTATTAAAAAGAAAAATAATGATGTTTGAGTGCCACATTGTCATTCTGTGTGATCTCCAAATTAAGATTTTGCTTAATAAGATCCCATAAGAGAAAACTAAGCTATAATAGAGCTTAGAATAAAACCTGTACACAAAAGTACATAGATTGTAATACACCTGAGAAATTATTTCATTTCACCTCAGGCTTTATGCCACTATTTTACAAAAGGCACTTTCAAAGATAAACTTTTTTTAATTTGCACTCATGCGCAAGCACTGAAAATGTATCTAAAAATTCACTTTTAAATGTTTTATTCATTCTCCAGAGCAAATGATACAGAGGTTTCTATGCAAATAGCCTTTAACTGAGAGTAGTGACGGAGGCTGAGCTTTTACAGATGTGCATGCATGTGTGTTAAAGTGTGGGGAAGGGGAAGTGTCCCTGAGTGTCTGAAAGTACAAAGTGAGTGTGCTTGCTGCCAGGAAGTATGGCCAAAGCATTCACGCATTTCCTCCTTATTCATATGCAGTGCACTCCCTCAACATGAAAAGAGAAACCCTAATTGGAGACTGCTTTCTATACAAGTTCTGTTCCACGCTGTCACATCAGAAATTGGAAAAATATTAGGAACTTAGAAGAGTAAGTGAGAAGGGCATGCACATTTGTGTGCTTGTGAAAAAATGGGTGAAAGAAAATGTGAGACTGCCATAGAAGGAGGCAGAGACTAACTGAGTCATGAGGCGTGATTATGGCTAAACTGTCCTCTTCCATTTTCGATTTGAATGATTCCATTATCTTGACATAATCCATCCAAAATCTGCTTATGCTCCGTTCCAGCTCTGAAACTTTCAAAGTGAAAGAACTCGTTTCTGCCACTGCATCACAATCAGGTCATTGTCTTACTTTTCAAGGGCAAGTGTACTCAGCCAACACACAATTAGAGTCAACTACAGTTGCCCTATACAACTTAACCACCAGTTGATGACACAGTCATATGTGTCTTTTATGTTCTTTTCTTTTTTTTCCCCAAAAAACACAGAAACCCTGTCATTCCCCCTTCACGTTACACCTCCCATGATGAAGTTTGGCTGTCAGTAGGATTGCTTGGACTATACTGATCCTCTGAATAGGACTTTGGCTTAGAGGCCAGCAAGGGTAACTGATTGGTTTCTGTAGCTTAGCGCATGCCAGGTGCTTGGTCATATATTGGAAAAGATTTTAATGTGGTTTGCACACATGAGAACAGCAAACCATACACCCGGAAGAAGGTAGAAAATGGAAGAAAACAACAAAAGGTTGGGAGGGACTAGTTGCTGAAGCAGTATACAAAATAGAAGAGAATTGGCAAGTGACTGGAGAGAAATAAGACAAAAGCAAAGAGAATGGGATGGTTTGGAAAAAAGACAGCGGCAAAAGTAAAAAGAAAAAAGTAGTCTGAGGCATGGAAAAAAGAAAAAGAATTTGAATGAGGCGGCAAAAATGTATGAGAGGGAAATAGATGGAAGGGGAAAGTCTTGGATTAAAACAGGAAACACAATGAAAAAAAATGTTACCAGAGGCATGACTTATCTTTCTAGAACATTTCCTTTGTAGCACCTTCAAAGACAGAAGAACATGCCAATGGTGTGCCTTTTATCTTTCCATTCTCTAAATCTCCTTTTGTCCAATGGTTTTATTCCTCTAAAAGACCTATCTGAAATGACTGACATTCAACAGTGACCTCGCTGCAGAAATTCCTATTGTATTATTTTCCTTTTAGAAAGCAACAATCTTACACCAACTGTATCTTTCAAGGTCTGTAGTGAAACTGTGCTGATCTAGGACAAAGATTAATGTCCTTATCAATTTTACCAAGCTCAAGCCTTAAGGGTGTGCATATTATTAGCTTTCAGAGCTCTACAGTTTAATACCACTTCAACAGATATGCCTTCTTATTGCAGACAAAGATATACTGTATCTTTAATTTTGAATGACAAAAAGATAGTATTTAGCGTGAAGCTCATCAATCTTACATGAAAAATTAGGCAGCAGATATGACGGGTCAACATCAAGAAATTTTCATTGAAGGGGTCGCTGCCTGATGTCTTGTGGTAAGGGGAAGTTTGATGAAGCAAAATTGTTTTAATTCAGTACTAGTTTGTGTACTACATACATGTTTGGCTGAAAACAAATTCATGATTTATGTGAATTGCTGTCTTCTCAAGCATTTCCACTATTACCCAGGTGACAAACTCAATCTGAAAGCAGTTTCCCTTATACTGAGTGAAAGCACAGATGACTGACTTGATAAACGTCAGCAATCATTCCTACTGACAGATCAAGGTGTGTGAATGCTGTTCTGTCTCAAAACACTGGTCTAAAGTGAAATTGGTAGAACGAAGGAAACATTTTGTACATAGGTTAAAAACTTAGTGAAGTAACTGACTTGCTGTCCTTGATTTATTTTGTTGTGTTTTAATGTAAAATTGTTTTTGTTGTCAATAAAATAAATTTGCTTGACAAATTATTACATGTACCATATTTTCCAATGTACACATTGCACTGCCCTATAAGTCGCATCAGTCCAAATATGTCTAAAAAGTGGAAATATCCATAAATATGTCGCTTCACCATATACGTTGCATCTATTATGCACCAGCGCTGATGCGTCACATTTGTTACGTGTCACCTCTGACAATTCGAAAATGTGGGCCGAACCCGGAAATGTGGGCCGGTGGTGTTCCAAAAATCAATGGGCTGCCAAATGGCGGCCGTGGGAGAGTGCATAGGAGGACTTTAACAAGAATTTAACCAGATAAATACCTAAAAACAATTATTTGTTTGCTCGACATTATAAAAAAGGTGTGTCTCAGTCTAACGTTTGCTTAATAAAAGGACTTTAAAGGTCAAATCAGCTGTATTTCCAAAGTATCTGCTGCCTCAGTGCTCCTGAAGTGCTTAGAGGGAGGACAAAATTAAGGAGGAATGCTTTTTGTTTCTTTGAATTTAACAAGAAAAGCACCTAAAACAATTATTTGTTTGCTCAAAATTATAGCAAAGGGGTGTGTCAGTTTAACTTTTACTTAATAAATGCACTTTAATGGTCAAATTAGTTGCATTTCTCTGGGGCGGTGCAGCAAAATGAATCTGGTTTGACGGTTGCTCCAAACAGCGAAAAGAACAAAGGTGGCAGGCTGTGGCAAGCCGATTGTGTCATTAATAGCAAGTGAAGATTCTCAGTCATCCAGGACATGGTAAATTCACAAAATTCAAGACAAAAACAATAAAGTATAAAGTATAATAAATAAAGTCCAGTTGTTTTCATCTGGAACTTTTTTTGAATTTGTCATTACAGTCAAAAAAGGCGTTCAATACAGAATTGTCATTACAGCCACTTTTACCTATTAGAGTCAGAGTCAGAGAGTCTTTATTGTCATTTGCACCGCATGTGGTACATGTGATGAAAACGAGATTATGTACACGAGGTCCCAGTTACATCCAACAACAAATGAAAGAGAAAAACAGTAATAACATCTAGAATTAACTAAGAAAAACATCAACTAGTAATACACTAAGCCTAATATAGTGGGAATAAACAGCAGCACGAACATGAGTTTGTATGAGCAGATGGTCACAGATGAACACAGATGAACACAGCAACAAGAAAACAGATCAGCATCAGCATGATGTGATATTTTGCAGTGTTTATTTTTTATTTTATTTTTATTTATTCATGAGTCTAACAGCCTCAGGGTAGAAGCTGTTCCTCAGTCTAGTGGTTCTACACTTGATGCTCCTCAACCTCCGTCCTGAGGGGAGTGGGGCAAAGAGTGAGTGTGCTGGATGAGTGAGGTCTTTCATGATGCAGGTGGCTCTTTTCCTGCATCTGGAGGTATAAATGTCTGTGATGGTGGGGAGACTGACTCCAACAGACTTCTGTGCAGCCTTCACCACTCTCTGCAGAGCTTTCCTCTCTTCAACTGTGCAGCCTCCATGCCACACGTTGATGCTGGAGCACAGGATGCTCTCCACTGCACACATGTAGAACGGCATGCCTTACTACTCTGCTGACATCTTGTGGCTGAAAATGATACTGTTCAATCTAAAAAAAAAAGCTAAGTCTGGTCCTCTGGACATTCAAAAAACAAAACAAAACAAAAAAGTAGAAACATTTCGTCTTTCATTCGAAAGACTTCGCAGTCTGAGAAGCTGTATTCAGCAGGGTTGCCAGATCTCCAGACCGAAAGAAGCGATCAGCTCCTTCAAAACAAGCACAAACAAGCGACTCGCTCTTTCAAAAAAAGCCCCAAAAAAGCACCCCATCCCATTGTGTAAAAAAAGGCAGTTTTAAACAGTATAAACATATTTATTATGGCATTACATATAACCAGCAAAATTATACATTAAAGAACGTATTCAGTCTAAAAAATAAAAATACATTTTGCATTTTTCTCCCATCTGTGGTCGTGGTCGGATCCAGTCTTGAAGAGCACGCTCTTTCTCCCAATCTTTATTATATTTTTTTCCATATTTACCCCACTTAGAGCTCATATTAGCGTTGTCTTGTCTAGACATTTCACTAAATTCTTTAGTTTGTAGCAGGTCGCTTTTGTAAATGAGCCCTCGAGGCTCAATGAGATTTACCTGACTAAATAAAGGTTGAATGAATGAATGAATGAATAGACAAAGAATAAATAACAATGTTGCATTCGCGTGTAGTCGGATGTCCCGTGAAGAAACACGGTTTTTAATTTTAAACTCACTTTGAAAGTAATTTTCATTAATTTATCATTTTGTTTGCTAAAAACTAACAGTTGAATGATACAAGATATATATGTTGTGTCACTATATGCTGCTCATGCTGACTCATCATTAATTGCTCGCGCTTTTCAGAATCTGTTGGAATCCTGGCAAAAACCAATGCAGATTTGTTCCTGTCTTTGATTTTATACGTCTATACGGAGCCCGTCTGGTGACATGGAAGGCAAAAAAAGTATCAAGTGGCCACTCGATACTTTCGCGTGGCCACGTGATACTTTCGGGTGGCCACGTGAAACTTATCACGTGGCCACGTGAAACTTATCACGTGGCCACTCGATAAGTTTCACGTGGCCACTTGAAAGTATCACGTGGCCACGCGATTGTCACGAGGTTTAAAACAAGAGGTTCAATCTAAAGTAGGCTATAGACAAATTGTTGTAAGATTAATGTGCTTTTTCTGAGATTACATTCATCGCAATAGGTGAGTGTCGGGAAACGGATGTTTTAAATGTGTTCCTGAACGCAACTCGTTCAGTCATGAATGTGGTTCAATACTTCTATGGCATTCATAAAATTTATGTCACGAGGTTTAAAACACGAGGTTCAATCTAAAGTAGGCTATAGACAAATTGTTGTAAGATTAATGTGCTTTTTCTGAGATTACATTCATCGCAATAGGTGAGTGTCGGGAAACGGATGTTTTAAATGTGTTCCTGAACGCAACTCGTTCAGTCATGAATGTGGTTCAATACTTCTATGGCATTCATAAAATTTATGTCACGAGGTTTAAAACACGAGGTTCAATCTAAAGTAGGCTATAGACAAATTGTTGTAAGATTAATGTGCTTTTTCTGAGATTACATTCATCGCAATAGGTGAGTGTCGGGAAACGGATGTTTTAAATGTGTTCCTGAACGCAACTCGTTCAGTCATGAATGTGGTTCAATACTTCTATGGCATTCATAAAATTTATGTCACGAGGTTTAAAACACGAGGTTCAATCTAAAGTAGGCTATAGACAAATTGTTGTAAGATTAATGTGCTTTTTCTGAGATTACATTCATCGCAATAGGTGAGTGTCGGGAAACGGATGTTTTAAATGTGTTCCTGAACGCAACATAACTCGTTCAGTGAGTCATGAATGTGGTTCAATACTTCTATGGCATTCAGGTACGAGTCCCAGTGTGTAATTGAGTGTTTTACATAAATGCAGGCAGTGTACGTGGTCAGCGACTTATTTGTAATATGGTATGTTTATCTTATAAACGAAGTTGTTCACATGACGAAGATAATGGCCTAGTGCTAACTCAGTGCTAATATGCTAACCGTCAGTGAATTCTACTAGTATTTTCTCGCTAAAGGGAAAATGGCTAGATAGTTGTGGTGTGTAGACTATGCATTAGTTACTTGGTGGTATTGTCTCGATGTACAATATGTTTTAGTTCGGTATTACAGGGATATTTGCATAAATTGTGACCGTTAGTGGTTACCATTCAGTCAGCAGTAGTACGCATGCCCTGAAGGACGTTTGTGTACAGTACTGTAGTTCTCTTTCGCTCAAATACTCCAGTATTTTAATGGCGTTCACACAGACACATGTAAAGGAAGACTGTTCAGTAAATAAATAAATAAATTATGCTATCAAACAGGCCCACACTGTGTAGATAGATAGCTACTTTCATTGATGTAGTCAGCTGGAACTAATAGTGATTCATACTTTAATGAGTCTACTTTTGGATTCTCAGGTTGGTGTTGAATTCAATATATTTTACTATTTCAGAATCATTTTACAGTCATGTCTTTTAATTGTTCATTTGAATGTTTCTAAAGGCTGCATTTCAAATGGAGAGAGAGGAAGACGCCTTCTTGCAGTTTTTGCGGGACCGTGGAATTAGAGACGAAATTATAAAAAAACTACAAAATGACAAGGTGAGCTATTCCTCCCACAGATGTTGAAACCATACAAATGATAATGTTTGCAATGGTTAATGGCCATACCTTAAACTTATAAGCATAGTCTCAATTATTAATTAATGCAGCTTAAAAGACAGCATGATGGGTGGTTTCCTTTAAACACTGTGAAACATTGTGCCCACATGCTACGACTAACATAGGTGAATAATCTTAGCATCTTGTGCATTCCTGTACAGCTAGTGGATTTACCAGCTGTTGCTGATGGCTCAGTCAAAGCCTTGTGTATGTTATTTTCTGCAAACACAGGTCTAATAGCCTTTTTATGCTTCCTCAGTCCTGGGTTACATTAGCACATGCGCATATGCATACCGCGAGAACCGATCAACAGAGGACGCCATCTCCTCTGTGGTCCATACTGCTCTCACCCACCTGGATCAGAAGGACTCATACGTCCGTATGCTCTTTGTGGACTTCACATCTGCCTCAACACCATGATCCCCCAAACTCTGATAGATAAACTATCTACACTTGGACTAAGCCCCTCCGTTTGTAACTGGGTCCTGGACTTCTTAACAAACAGACCTCAGTCAGTGAAGATCCACAACTTCTCCTCCTCCACCATAACCCTCAGCACTGGCTCTCCTCAAGGATGTGTGCTGAGCCCTCTTCTGTTCACTCTGCTCACATATGATTGTACAGCCACACATCCAGGCTGTCATATTGTTAAGTTTGCAGATGATACAGCGGTGGTGGGATGCATCACAAACAATGATGAGTCCAGCTACAGACAGGAGGTGGAACATCTGGAGAGCTGGTGCAAAGAGAATAATCTTCACATGAATGTGAAGAAGACGAAGGAGATGATTGTGGACTTCAGAAGGAACAAACACACCCACACCCCACTGAACATAGGTGGATCTGCGGTGGAGGTGGTCTCCAGCTACAAGTACCTGGGTGTACACTTGAATGATAACCTCAGCTGGAGCAACAACACCACCAGCCTGATCAAGAAAGGTCATCAGAGACTCTACTTCCTCAGACGACTGAGACGAGCTGGTCTGAGAAGCTCAGTCCTCACTCCTTCTACAGGTGTGCAGTGGAGAGCATCCTGTGCTCCAGCATCAACGTGTGGCATGGAGGCTGCACAGTTGCAGAGAGGAAAGCTCTACAGAGAGTGGTGAAGGCTGCACAGAAGATGTTGGAGTCAGTCTCCCCACCATCACAGACATTTACACCTCCAGATGCAGGAAAAGAGCCACCTGCATCATGAAAGACCTCACTCACCCAGCACACTCACTCTTTGCCCCACTCCCCTCAGGACGGAGGTTGAGGAGCATCAAATGTAGAACCACTAGACTGAGGAACAGCTTCTACCCTGAGGCTGTTAGACTCATGAATAAATAAATAATAAGAATAAACACTGCAAAATATCACATCATGCTGATGCTGATCTGTTTTCTTGTTGCTGTGTTCATCTGTGACCATCTGCTCATAAAGACTCGTGTTCGTGCTGCTGTTTATAATGATGTTTTCTCTCTACATTAGGGCTTAGTGTATTACTAGCTGATGTTTCTCTTAGTTAATCCTAGATGTTATTACTGTTTTTCTCTTGCATTTGTTGTTAGATGCAACTGGGACCCTGTGTACATAATCTCGTTTTCATCACATGTACCACATGCGGTGCAAATGACAATAAAGACTCTCTGACTCTGACTCTGACTTTTATTGTCAAGCCAAAACCCAGCTATAATAGCGGTTAAATAAAAAAATTGCCCTCTGTTTTATCATGAACACATTTAAAACCAAAGATAAACATTATACAAACAAAAACATTCGAACTTATGGAACCAAATATTAATTTATTTGGTTTAAAAATAGTTCAGTGACACTTGAATAATAATAATAATAATGATAATAAATTCAATTTATACCGCACTTTTCATTAATAAAAATCTCAAAGTGCTATATAGTGTTTTAATCAGCTTCACATGGTCACAACTACTGTTCACCTCAAAAATGATGTTTTAACTCAGAATAGCTGACTTTTGGGTTTATATGAAATGGGTTTTGCTTAATATTTTAGTTTTTAATGTTAATTGTTCACCTTACATGTTATTAAAAAGTTGACAGTATTGCTGCATTCCAGTTACCTCGTATTTTGGGAACTACGAAGTGGCAGTGACGTCATCTCCCCATCTACCACTTGAAAACACGTTCCGGTTACCCCGGTGGTAAAACAAGATGGACGCACGCATTGTTTTTGTTGCTGTTTCGGAATATAATAAAATTACTAAACATATATGCACTCCAGACTACCAGTTATGCACTCCAGACATGATATGCACTCCTGACACTGAACATGTCAAAGAAGAAAGATGAACGCCGAAGGTAATAGATTTAATATATATTTTTCTCGTTGGAAAAAGAAAAACTGGCTTTACAGCTAAAAAAAAAAAACGTCTTCGCTCAC
>JBBPBX010008624.1:1218-30892 GCA_038048925.1 Garcialebias charrua
TATATATAATATAGGTGTGTGTGTTTATTTATTTATATATATATATATAATATAGGTGTGTGTGTGTTTATATATATATATAATCTAGGTGTGTGTGTGTGTGTGTGTTCATAAATGAACCCTAATGTTTGTATACTGTACTTTTACTTTCAGATGGGCTTGACGAGAGTGTGGAGCTGTGCTCAACACCACCACAGTCACATGCAGCATGACTGTTGGAATGTGGATTGACATAATGTCAGAACAAACCAACGACCTTATTCTATGGTTGCCCCGTGAAACAATTAAAGCAACATGTTTTGCAGAAAGCTAAAAACTTGGACTCCAGAAGTGAATCATACAGTCACTACTATGCAAATAACACTGTGAAATATTTATTGGCTGTTTCTCCCTCTGGAATAATCATGTTTATTTCAGATGCTTATGGTGGTAAATGCAGTGACAGGTATATAACACAGAACTCTGGGTTTCTGGACTATCTGCGTGCTGGAGATCAGGTGATGGGTGATCGTGGTTTCACAGTGAGGGACCTGCTGCAAGAGCTATGGTGTCAATGTAATCATTCCAGCATTCACACGCAAAGGATGCCAGCTTATTTCAAGTGAGAAGTGAGAAGACATTAAATGTAAACATTTTTCTCAAACATGTACAGTACTGGTGTACTTGCTGTAAACGTAACACAACTCTTAACATGTTTTTTAAAGGATGCAATGTTAACTATATTACATTAGAAAAGTATTTGCTAAAATGATTCATTTGTTATGTACAATAGTTGACTGTTAACCTTCTTACAAGGTTAGTTTTTTGTGTGCACTATATCAGTTAATTTTGGATTAAACTACGGTTTCTATAGCCTGGTTAAAACCAGACCCTTGTCCTTCACTTCGCTTTGTACTAGGGTCTGGGACTTCTCCCATAGACAACGATTTCTCCGGTAGATTTTTGACCGGACCAATCAGAGAACAGAAGGCGGAGTTTTGTTAGTTTAGCCTGGCGAGGTCCAGGCTATTCAGATAAATAGCTCAGAAACCACTCGGTGGATATTTTTTCTGCTACCAGTGTGTAATTATATGGCTCTAATTTACTGACTGTTGGCCTGGATGAAACATTTGAGATAAAATTCGATTTTTTATAATTTATTTTCGTAGCGCACCCGAGGCTGTTTGGAAAATGTCAAACCGAAACAATTTAAATCCAGCAGATTTGACCATTTCGTGAATTGATTTAGGAACTGTTAAGCTCAGGAACACTTCTGATATAACGTCAGCTAAGAAATATATTTTTTCTCAGCAAAGAAATAATAGTTTTTTACCTTGTTTTCATGAAAATTCCTTCGTGGCGGCAGCCATTTTAACTGACGACGTCAGTCGACGTCGTTCAAAACTCCGCCTTCTGTTCTCTGATTGGTCCGGTCAAAAATCGACCGGAGAAATCGTTGTCTATGGGAGAAATCCCAGACCCTAGTACAAAGCGAAGTGAAGGACAAGGGTCTGGTTTTAACCAGGCTACGGTTTCTATCCAAATGTCACTTTTTTTCATTATCAGGTTTTTAAAGATCGTTTCCTGTCTATTTCATTATTTGTTTTAGTTTACTGTATTTTTTAGAGATCCAGGTATTTTGGGCAGAGATGAATTTTCTTTGCAATAAACTACTGTTTCTATCTAAATGTCACTTTTTTCATTATCAAGTTTTTAAAGATCGTTTCCTGTCTATTTCATTATTTGTTTTCATTTACTGTATTTTATTAAAAGTTCTCAAGGTGCTTCATTTGTGAATCAGTAAAGTCTTTGTCAAAAGAAATGTCAAGCTCCAGGTGCTCAGTTGGTGTCCAGATAAACATCTTGCAGCTCAAAAGTCCAAAGCACATCATTGTTAGCTGGACCTGGAGATGTGGATTTTTAAGGCTTTGACTGGACTCTATGTTTGCCTTAAGGTAAATAAGATTGTGTCCCACCTCTCTTAACATAACAGGACCAACCTTGTTACTGTGAAGATACTAATAAGCTTCAGAGCTTTTCAGATTGCTCATCGCTTCGCCATCTGAAGCAACTGTCAACAAAGTAGCTAAGTATGCTAGTAGCTAAATATGCTAGTGTACGTTATTTTCGGCCACTTCTTCAAGTCGTCCTCCCACCCCTCAACAGCTGTAGGTAGCGGTAAAACAATATCTCCACATTTGAGTTGTGATCGTTCGTGTTCCCACATATTTTATGACCTAAAACCTCTGACGAAAAACCGGTTAGCGCGTTGCTAGCGTGTAAAAAAAGTGCCGGTTCTGACTTCCGGCGGAAGACGTTCCCATAATTCGCGCAAGGCATCATGGGGGCTAGGAATAAGGTGAATAATCGAACTTCAGTTTCTTGAGCTTATCACAGCACTGCTTATAAGTCCAGGTATAGCCACGCTGCACCATCATCACTGATATCGCTCTGTAAATGTGCTCATTTCTTGTAGCAATCTCCGTCAACACAAAAAGGTTCAGATGTACGGTAGTTTAGTTTTCCTGGGTGGGTTATCCAGTGACGTAGCTCTCTCTACGGGTCAATCAATGGCTGCTGCCTAATTAGGTCAAAATCATCACCTTGGTGCAGCCCACTTGGAACCATGAACAAGGTGGTCCCATAAATAATAATAATAATAATGTCCTTTTCTGTCATCTGTGTATGTTTCCCATACAAGACGAAATTCGTCTCTGCATTTAACCCAACCACCACCAAGTGGTGCAGTGAGCAGCCATAGAAAGCGCCCGGGGAGCTGGAGAAATAGGTGTGCACTCATAGACACCCCAAGGTGTGTAGTGGCCGGGGTGCGAACACGCGTCCTTCGGGTCCCAAGTCAGAAGCCCTGCCACTACACCATCTTGGCTGGACTGAGTGGGGTTGGGTACCAGCAGTGAGCAGGCCTTTAACTGGTGCAGGGCAGAACCGATGAGAGTTGAGATGGTGGCAAAGCAGCATAAGTGACTGAACACCTGAGATGAGAATTGTTCAAAATTTGCTGCATGTTTTAAATAGTTTACCACATGATGATGACATTTATTTTTAAAATAGACATTTGTCACAGAGTTGGCACTTTTGTTTGCATTTTATTTTGTGGTATAGGCCTACAATAAATACTAAAGTTAACAGTTACTAAAATAAAGTAGCTGATTTTAATTGTTTGGGAAAAATGAAGTTGTTTAGATAAAATTAATAAATTACCGTATTCGTTGGTGAATAATACAGTTTTGCTCATTTGAATGTCCTACGTATTATACACCGAAGCGTATTATCTATGGATTTTTCCCCATATTTTTAGACCCATTTTTAGCTCTGTTTCGCCGGTTTTCATTTTGGCCAAAAATGGTGCAGTACCAGTTTTCGGCCGCTATGGGCAGCAGCAGAGGACTCAGAGAGCGAAAAGGAAAAGGAAGAAGAAGGAACAGGGACCTTGTACCGGTAACCTGCCTCGTGCTGCAGGCTGCAGGCCTGCAGCGAGGTGTACTTTGAACTTTTTGCCAGCGTCACGGAAGACAAAGAGTTTGAAGGATTTGAATAGGTACCGGTAGTGTAAATAATTTTTTTGAATAAAAACTGTAAACGGTATCTGTTTCTGCCATTTTTATGGGCGGGGTGAGCGTGTATTAATTTTAAAGCTGCTAATATTTATGTTGTTGTAACCGTCAAAGTGCATTTATTAACAAAAATTAAACAGAGACGTTAAAGCTGGGGTATGTAAGATTGTAATGTAGTCTGTAACTTTTCAAACAATATATATTTTAACATATTTCTTCACTCTGTCACTAGATTGATGTTAGAGAGGTAATCTCTGAAAAAACTAAAAAAAAATATTGTCCCCTTGCTTCTCCAGGTGGTAAATAAGCATTTCTAAAAAGAAAAAGTGACCCGCCATTTTCCAGCCAATAAAAACAAAGTTTGTAACCAGCCAATAAAAACCGAGCTTGAATTTGAATCAGCCAATAAAAACAGAGCTTGAATTCAAATTTCAACAGACCACAAGGGGGCAGAGCCATATATGGCTCTGAGGGGGAGGGATCAGAATGCTTTGCTTGTTGAAATTTTTTCTAAGTGCTGCTGTTCTACAGAAACTGCAGACTGAACCTTTAACATATATATTCAGCTAACAAATATACTGTATATTTTAGGCGTTTCTGTGCGGTAGTTTAATTTTAATTAAATTCAGCTCTTGCTGCAAACCGTTTCTGTGTGCGCGCATCGTGTTTACATTTTAAATTCAGCTGATTTGTAATCATTTATTAACAAAAATTAAACAGAGACACGTTAACATATATATCAGCTAACAAATATTTTTAAGGCGTTTCTGTACGATAGTTTAATTTGAATTAAATTCAGCTCTCGCAGCAAACCGGGCCTGTTGTGTGTGTGTGCGCGCATCGTGTTGTTTACATTTTAAATTCAGCTGAGTTGTAATCATTTATTAACAAAAATTAAACAGACACGTTAACATATATATTCAGCTAACAAATATATTTTTAGGCGTTTCTGTAGTTAAATTTTTAATGAAATTCAGCTCGCGCTGCACAATGGACCACATTTCCGGGTTGTCTCAGCGGTGACGCGTAACGTCAGCGGTGGATGACGCGTTACGTCGGGGAGGGGGCGTGCGCCATCTAGTGGTCATAAAAAAGACTGTCACGGCAGCGCACATTAAACACCGAAGCGTATAATGTACGTTTTTTTCTGGTTTATTGGCAATAATTGGACAAAGCGTATTATACACAGGTGCGTATTTTACAACAACGAATACGGTAGTTGATAAATTTTTTCACAGTAAAATATTTGTCAGTGAAAGTCCTAAATGAGTGGAACAAGCAATGCAACATAGTGAATTTTTGTGGGTGCAACGCTGTTTGAACGTACATCACTGAACTCTAGAGGCAGGCTCTCTGTGGGCCGCAGCTCTGCTGCGCTCAGGTACATGTCTTTGCTTGTAGGTGTGAACTGCTCCTGTGGGGGAGGTTCATGCTCTGGCTTGTACATGAGTGGAGGCAGGGTGAGGTGGAGTGAGCAGCGAGGATCATCAGACTGGCCCATGTGGACAACACGATCACATGGGACATCTTTAAGCCCTGGACAAACTTTAAAAAGCACCTGACTGCTGTCTTGGTAGATGTCTAAACATGTTGTGAAGGAGAAATAAGTGGAAACAAATTTTACAGAAGAACAGGAAATACTTTACATTGTTGAAAGTTCCCAATGGGAGACATTTCTGTGATGTGGCCGTGTACAAGTTGGATTCCAAAAATGTTGAGAGACACTAAACAAATTGTGAATAAAAACTGAATGCAATGATGTGGAGGTGCCAACATCAAATATTTTATTCAGAATAGAACAAAAATCACAGATCAAAAGTTTAAACTGAGAGAATGTATCATTTTAAGGGAAAAATATGTTGTTTCAAAATTTCATGGCGTCAACAAATCCCAAAAAAGTTGGGACAAGTCCATTTTTACCACTGTGTGGCATCCCCCCTTCTTCTTACAACACTCAACAGACGTCTGGGGACAGAGGAGACCAGTTTCTCAAGTTTAGAAATAGGAATGCTCTACATTCATGTCTAATACAGGCCTCTAACTGTTCAATCGTCTTGGGCCTTCTTTGTTGCACCTTCCTCTTTATGATGCACCAAATGTTCTCTATAGGTGAAAGATCTGGACTGCAGGCTGGACATTTCAGTACCGGATCCTTCTCCTACGTAGCCATGATGTTGTGATTGCTGCAGAATGTGGTCTGGCATTATCTTGTTGAAAAATGCAGGGTCTTCCCTGAAAGAGATGACGTCTAGATGGAGCATATGTTGTTCTAGAACCTGAACATAGTTCTCTGCATTAATGGTGCCTTTCCAGACATGCAAGCTGCCCATGCCACAAGCGCTCATGCAACCCCATACCATCAGTGATGCAGGCTTCTGAACGGAGCGTTGATAACAACTTGGGCTATCCTTGTCCTCTCTGGTCCGGATGACATGGCGTCCCAGTGTTCCATAAAGAACTTCAAATCGTGACTCATCTGACCACAGAACAGTCTTCCATTTTGCCACACTCCATTTTAAATGACCCCTGGCCCAGTGCAAACGTCTGAGCTTGTGGAGCTTGCTTAGAAATGGCTTCCTCTTTGCACTGTAGAGTTTCAGCTGGCAACGGCGGATGGCACGGTGGATTGTGTTCACTGACAATGCTTTCTGGAAGTATTCCTGAGCCCATTCTGTTATTTCCTTGACAGTGGCATTCCTGTTTGAGGTGCAGTGACGTTTAAGGGCCCGGAGATCACGAGCATCCAGTAGAGTTTTACAGCCTTGACCCTTACGCACAGCGATTGTTCCAGATTCTCTGAATCTTTTGATGATGTTATGCACGGTTGATGATGATAACTTAAAAGTCTTTGCTATTTTACGCTGGGTAACACCATTCTGGTATTGCTGCACTATCTTTCTGCACAACAATGGTGGAATTGGTGATCCTCTTACCATCTTGGCTTCTGAGAGACACTGACACTCTGAGAAGCTCTTTTTATACCCAATCATGTTGTCAATTGACCTAATTAGTGTTAATTGTCTTCCAGCAGTTCGTTATATGCTCAATTTCATTTTTCCAGCCACTTATTGCTACTTGTCTAAACTTTTTTGGGATTTGTTGACACTGTGAAATTTTGAATCAACATATTTTTCCTTTAAAATATTAAATTTACTCAGATTAAACTTGTGATATGTCATCTATGTTCTATTACGAATAAAATATTGACATTTGCCATCTCCACATAATTGCATTCAGATTTTATTCACAATTTGTTTAGTGTCCCAACTTTTTTGGAATCCCGCTTGTAGAAGAGTCCCTTCTGGTTTGTTAATAATTACAAAAGAGCTGGTCATGTACCTCGACAATGTGTGCTTGCATAATGAAAATGTGTGGAACATGAACCACTGGAGGTGCAGAGTGTGACTCAGTGATGTTGAAGCTATGCTGCTGAATTACTATGAATAAAATGTGTTACATTTCTTCTGCTCTAAATCCCTCTGCCAGATGGTCCCACAGACTCTCGAGGTTATGGTTGACCTTTGACCACAATGCCGATTTATCCATTAACACGTATGTTGGTTCTATGACTAGCTCAATGGTGGATCAGATACCCAACATCAAGTGGCAGTAAGATTACTTCAACCTGCCACTGTCAGCATGGCACCTGGATAAATGACAGAGGTGGGTAGAAAGTGTTTTGTGAAAGGGGTTATTATGATAAATAGAAGCTTTAAAGCTGCAGTATGTAGCTTTTTTTATGAACATATTTCTTCACTCTGTCACTACCTCCTGACAGACTGATGTTAGCCAGGTAATCTCTGAAAAAAAATAAAAAAAATATTGTCCCCTTGCTTCTCCAGGTGGTAAATAAGCATTTCTAAAAAGAAAAGGTGACCCGCCATTTTCCAGCCAATAAAAACAGAGTTTGTAACCAGCCAATAAAAACAGAGCTTGAATTTGAATCAGCCAATAAAAACAGAGCTTGAATTTGAAATTCAACAGACCACAAGGGGGCAGAGCCACATATGGCTCTGAGGGGGAGGGATCAGAATGCTTTGCCTGTTGAAAATATTTCTAACTGCTGCAGTTCTACAGAAACTGCAGACTGAACCTTTAAGCTGTTCACTACTATTAGTAAAATTAGTGTGGCTACAGATAAACCCACCACTAGAAAGCCCCAGCCAGAGTGTCTGGTGACGGTCCAAAGCCCGGATAAATTAAAATTTATTTAACCAGGCAAATCCCATTGAGATCACAAATCTCTTTTGCAAGGAAAGCCTGAACCTGGGGGCAGCCTAACATGCATGGTGAGGGCTGTGTGAGGACGCACATCTGACGTAAAACACCTTTGCCAAAACTAACATGCAAGTTCATCTAAGTGACACCATACTGGATCGGTCGTGGCCCAGGTTAACGACCGCCACCGATGCTGTTAACAAACAGGGTGCTGGCAGAAATAGTGCTACTGTTAGTCGAAGACCCCGTGGAGGGAAACGTGTCAGGAGACAGAAGGAGAAGAGGAAAGTCAAGAATGTAGGACTGAGGGTTGAAACTCTAAATGTGGGGACAATGGCAGGCAAAGATAGAGAGCTGGCTGACATGATGCAAAGAAGGAAGGTAGATGTTTTATGTGTCCAAGAGACCAAGTGGAAGGACAATAAGACCCGCAGCATTGGAGCAGGGTTTAAACTGTTTTACCATGGTGTGGATAGAAAGAGAAATGGAGTAGGGGTGGTCCTGAAGAAAGAGTTGATAAAGGATGTAGTATAGGTGAAGAGTGTCAGATAGGGTGATGTGTCTGAAGGTAGAAGGTCTGATGCTAAATGTTGTCAGTGGTTATGCTCCACAGGTTAGATGTAACGTAGAGAAAAAGTTTGGAAGGATCTAGATAAGTTTAAAGAAGAGCTGTTTAAGGCTCTGGGTTCTAATGCCGGGTTCCCACCTAACGCTTTGCGCGCATCAAAAAAGCTCCTGACGCGCTGGGTTGGCTGCTTGTCAACAGATGTGTGTTCACACCGAACGCGTCTGATGACGCGCAGTGGGAGCAGCGTCTGGCTCCTTTTCCGTCTGGTTTGTTTTGTGTTTTTGTGCACCGGGCAGATAAGATCAGCTGTTCGTGAGCCCTGTTACTACTTGAGTGGGTTTTCTACGAGCCGAACTGCAGCTCTGAAAGTCTTTGTTGAGATTAAAACTTTTTTTATGTTTGGGGTGATCGTACGCTCGAGCGGACAGCGGCAACTGTAAAAATGCCAAGTTTCTTACCGGAGGCTGGTTTCTTCATGGAGGCTGGTTGGGTAAGTTTGAAAAGTCCAACAAAGGTCCTGTTGTTGTTGCGTCATCACATAGCAGAGGCTCTCCCGATTGGTTGCTGCGACGCAGCGAGCAGCAGAAGCAGGTCAAATCAAGCTTCGACAGTCGCTGCTCGGGCGCGATGCGGGCGAGGAAAACAGCTGCTGCTCACTGCCGCGCTGCTTGAACTGCTGAAGACGCGCCGCGTCACGCCCCGCTGCTCCAAGATGCGCGGCCACATAGACTTTCAATGTAAAGTGGCTGCTTCGGCTGCGCGAAAAACGTTCGGTGGGAACCCGGCATAAGAAAGAGCTTCCAGATGACTGGGCTACTACAGCAACAGTAATTAGAGACACAGGTAGGAAGGTACTTGGTGTGTCATGTGGACAGAGAATGGATGATAAGGAACCCTGTTGGTGGAATAGTGAAGTGCATGACGCTATTCAAAGAAAGAGGTTAGCCAAGAATATGACAGTGAGAGGACTGAAGAGGAGACAGGAATATAAGGAGATGGGACATAGAGCAAAGAGGGATGTAGATGAGGCAAAGCAGAAGGTATATGATGAGTTGCTGTTGTGAGGTTTTTGACTCAAATATTTAATGGCATATTTGAGGTATAGATGTAGAGTTGTTACAACTACAAGGGAATTAAATTGATGAGTCACACAATGAAGATCTGGGAGAGAGTTGTGGAAGCAAGACTTGGATGACAGGTGACAATCTGTGAGCAGCAGTATGGTTTCATGCCAAGAACGAGCACCACAGATGCATCTATGTCAGCAAAGGTCAAAGGAAAAGTTTACAAGACATTGGTGAGACCAGCCATGTTGTATGGTCTGGAGACAGAGACATGGACAAAAAGACATGAAACAGAACTGGAAGTGGCAGAAATAAAGATGTTGAGGTTCTCCTTAGGAGTGACAAGGATGGAGACGATTAGGAATGAGATCATCAGAGGTACATCACAGGTTGAATAACTAGGAGATAAAGTTAGAGGCCAGACTGAGATGGTTTGGACATGTCCAGAGGAGGGACAGTGATTAGACATCTCCAGAGGAGGGATAGTAGTTTGGACATCTCCAGAGGAGGGATAGTAGTTTGGACATGTCCAGAGGAGGGACAGTAGTTTGGACATGTCCAGAGGAGGGACAGTGGGTATATTGGTAGAAGGATGTTAGAAATGCAACTGCCAGGAAAAAGACAAAGAGGAGACATAGATGCAGTTAGAGAGGACATGGATGTTAGGACAGAGGATGCAGAGGACAGAGATGGAGGAGGATGAGTCACTCCCCTGAAAAGGGAAAAGCTGAAAGAGGAAGTGTGGTTGCAGGTACAAAACCTTGGTTCATTCTTTTGTTGAACCTTTAATTATAAAACGTACAGTGTCTTTTAAAATTATTCAACTTGTAAGTTTTTTTAATTGCTGTCCTGAATCAATCAAGAGCAATATAAATTGAAATATATTTTTAAAAAAAACTTTAATATCCAAGTAAAATTAAAATGCTATTATGTATATGAGTACAAGTACATAACTTAAAAAACAACACAGCTTTAAATTATTTGGGGTTCAGGTTTAAGGTACAGTCATCAGAAAAACATTGTTCCTTCTAACTGAGGTGATAAGTCCCTTTTTAGGTCTGGGGAAACAAATCAACAGACCACGAGAAGGAGTTTATTTAGGCTCGTTTAAAAACTAACAGCTACTGCACGCTGCAGCTTTTGATCAAGAGCCAAGGCTGAGAGAAAAGACTAGATGAAATTAGCAGAAACTAAGAGTAAACTTTGAAAAGTGCTCATACTCCAGTTTCATCAACTCATCTGGGACTACAAATTTGAAAACAGATCAAACTAAATGAAACAAAACCTTGTTAAACAATGTTTAAGGATACGTGAGACACAGTGTCGGGCCATTGGCAGGCAGGGATTGGTGCATCTGGTGTCCTCCACAAAAGCGATGCAGGTTTCATTCACTGTTCTTGAGTGAAGCTGCAACAAAACCAGAACAAAACCTTCACAATATACAGGTAATATTTGAAGGAAAAGTATCAATGACACAAAAGGGGCTGTTGGCAACACCAGTACAGTTGCCATTTGAAAACTATATTTTGCAACATTCAAAACTTTCAACACAATATACATAACAAAAGCAGTATCTACCTCAATTCACTACAAAAAAGAACATTAGGTGCCAGAAACGAAACATCAAAAATTTGTGTTAAAATGTGATTCAGAGTGTGTCCATGTTCTTGTTCAGGACCAGATGCCAACTGAATCAGATTAAGAGTCAGTACGATGAAGTCTTTGGCCAACAGATCAACACTAATAATAAAATATGCAACTATTAAACCTTTTATATTTAGGCAGGCTATCAAACGGGCTGCCTTAATGCATGGGCTTATCCGGGCTGGATATGTCAGAAATTACCAATCAATCAATCAACTTTATTTCTATAGTACGTTTTAAAAACCGCAGGGGTAGCCAAAGTGCTGAACATAAGACAAAAATAGATTACGACAATAAAAACATACAAAACATACACACACCAGGATCATAGCAGGGGTGTTTTAAGGTGCCATACAAGACCATGGTGTGTTTAAAAAACCACAGAATAAAAGTGTTTTTAAAAAGAGATTTAAAAACAGGAAGAGGGGAGGCCTGTCTGACACTCAAGGGTACGTTGTTCCATAACCTGGGAGCAACGACAGCAAAAGCTCTGTCACCTCTGAGCTTCAGCCTAGTTTTGGGCACTGTCAGCAACAGTCTATCAGCTGGTCTTAGGGACCTGGGTGGGCAGTAAGGCTGAAACAACTCAGATAGATATGCAAAAGCTTAAAATAAATTCTGTAGTGCACAGGGAGCCAATGAAGGGACGCCAGGATGGGAGTGATACGCTCGCGCCTACGGGCCTGAGTTAACAAGCAAGCAGCAGAGTTCTGCATGAGCTGTAGATGGGCAAGAGAGGTCTGGCTAATGCCTGCATACAGTACATTACAGTCGTCAAGATTGGCTGTGATCAAATTGTGGATTAATTTATCCAAGACAGATCCAAATCAAAGTTGGAAAGTGCACAGTCCTCACTAATCTGCATGTGAGCCATATTTCATCCTACAAACCGGATTCCAAAAAAGTTGGGACACTAAACAAATTGTGAATAAAAACTGAATGCAATGATGTGGAGGTGCCAACATCTAATATTTTATTCAGAATAGAACACAAATCACAGATCAAAAGTTTAAACTGAGAGAATTTATCATTCTAAGGGAAAATATGTTTTAAAAATTTCATGGCGTCAACAAATTCCAAAAAAGTTGGTCAAGTCCATTTTTACCACTGTGTGGCATCCCCCCTCTCCCATTCATGTCTAATACAGGCCTCTAACTGTTCAATCGTCTTGGGCCTTCTTTGTTGCACCTTCCTCTTTATGATGCACCAAATGTTCTCTATAGGTGAAAGATCTGGACTGCAGGCTGGACATTTCAGTACCCGGATCCTTCTCCTACGTAGCCATGATGTTGTGATTGCTGCAGAATGTGGTCTGGCATTATCTTGTTGAAAAATGCAGGGTCTTCCCTGAAAGAGATGACGTCTAGATGGAGCATATGTTGTTCTAGAACCTGAACATAGTTCTCTGCATTAATGGTGCCTTTCCAGACATGCAAGCTGCCCATGCCACAAGCGCTCATGCAACCCCATACCATCAGTGATGCAGGCTTCTGAACGGAGCGTTGATAACAACTTGGGCTATCCTTGTCCTCTCTGGTCCGGATGACATGGCGTCCCAGTGTTCCATAAAGAACTTCAAATCGTGACTCATCTGACACAGAACAGTCTTCCATTTTGCCACACTCCATTTTAAATGACCCCTGGCCCAGTGCAAACGTCTGAGCTTGTGGAGCTTGCTTAGAAATGGCTTCCTCTTTGCACTGTAGAGTTTCAGCTGGCAACGGCGGATGGCACGGTGGATTGTGTTCACTGACAATGCTTTCTGGAAGTATTCCTGAGCCCATTCTGTTATTTCCTTGACAGTGGCATTCCTGTTTGAGGTGCAGTGACGTTTAAGGGCCCGGAGATCACGAGCATCCAGTAGAGTTTTACAGCCTTGACCCTTACGCACAGCGATTGTTCCAGATTCTCTGAATCTTTTGATGATGTTATGCACGGTTGATGATGATAACTTAAAAGTCTTTGCTATTTTACGCTGGGTAACACCATTCTGGTATTGCTGCACTATCTTTCTGCTCAACAATGGTGGAATTGGTGATCCTCTTACCATCTTAGCTTCTGAGAGACACTGACACTCTGAGAAGTTCTTTTTATACCCAATCATGTTGTTAATTGACCTATTAGTGTTAATTGATCTTCCAGCAGTTCGTTATATGCTCAATTTCCTTTTTCCAGCCACTTATTACTACTTGTCTAAACTTTTTGGGGATTTGTTGAAACTGAGAAACTTTGAATCAACATATTTTTCCTTTAAAATTTTTCATTTACTCAGATTAAACTTTTGATCTGTCATCTATGTTCTATTACGAATAAAATATTGACAATTGCCATCTCCACATCATTGCATTCAGTTTTTAGTTTTTAGTGTCCCAACTGTATTTGGAATCCGGTTTGTAATTAAACCGTTCCTTCTGGGTGATTAACTTTTTGCTGGTGAGCTTTAATTATAATTTAATTTAGATGTGCTTGATTTCTTTTTAGACTCAAGAGTAGGGAGATTCTTTTTTGCTTTTCTAAAACTAGCCTTTTCCAGCCAGTTTATAGTGCTCTAAGCTTGTGTTAACACCTGAGGGGCTCCTTCTGTCACAGCCTGCCTTCTCTCCCTGAGCTGGCGATGCAGAAGGGCTTCTACACCATACCGGTGACGATATCGACGCAGAGCTTTGAGCTTCTTCAGGTTCTCCCTCTCCTTCATGGAGAGGCCTTCAAGCCCCGTCAACAGACTGCTTCCTGTCATTAAAAAAATACAAATAAACAAAAAGTGCAACAAGGAGAATCTGCTTTTACGACAACACATCAACAACTCTTCATATACAGTACACTACTTACCTAAAGTCTCGTGCTCCGTTTTACGATTATGAAGGTATCTGCGTTTCTTCTCCTTGAGCAGGTGCTGAAGGCGTTTGAACTGGTCAATGTAAAGAGACTGGAGTCTAATGAGCTTTTCTCGAGTAATCAACGCCACTTCCTCTGCTGTGTAAACTCCTGCATGTCTGCAAAGAAAAAACAAAACTATCACTACAAGCCAGGCTTATGCTTCAGTTTTATTTAATTAGATTGTATTTATCTTGACACTTATATAAAATGTCTCAATAAACTGAGTTGTTGTTGACAAAGCAATGCATTAAAGACGATTCTGACTGCTGCAGGTTGAACATTTTAGCTTACTTCAGTGGATCTTCATGGTCACTATCAACACTGTCAGCCTCGCTGTCAGGATCTCCTCTCCAGGTCTGGTCCAAGACCAAGGGTCCCTGTTCCTCTTCACTTAGACTTTCTTCATCTGCCATAGGGTAGAGGGCGGCTTAAATATGTAATATATCAAATAATGCATCAAAAAGATTTATCAGTCAATATTTGACTAAATTTAATGAAGTCTTCTCAGTTGAGAACTTAAAACAGAACTGGGTGACCTTAGGGTCAAACTCTTGGCTATTAGTGGTGTAACGGTACACATGGGTGTATTGAACCGTTTCAGTACAGCATGTTCGGTTCGGTCCAGGTGTGTACAGTTTCGGTTATTTTTTCACTCATTAAATTTTATTAACGAGAGATTATGCGCCTCGGAACTAAAGTTCCTAAGCGTATTTCAGCACGGCACTATAGTCTCGCAGCACGTGTAGCATTAGCATACCATACCAATTTATTTATAGAGCACTTAAAACAGCAACAAGGCCAACCAAAGTGCTGTACAATAGAAATGGACAAGCACAGCGGACAGGAAAACAACATAAAAATATGGATACAAATTAGTAGTGTAACGGTACACGTGGGTGTACTGAACCGTTTCGGTACGGCACGTTCGGTTCGGTCCACCTGCGTACCGTTTCGGTTATTCTTTCACTTACTAAACGTTATTAACTTATTAACTAAACGTTATTGATACCGTTATTGGTTTTACTTGTTTTATCACTTGTTTTATTTGACCTTTAATTTTGTTGCACTTTGTAGCACTGTGAGATTTTCATTAATGAAAAGTGCGTTATAAATTAAATTCATTATTATTATTTTTAACGGGAGAATATGTGCGCAATAGGGGTGTAACGATACACAAAACGCTCGAGACGAGACAAATTACAGAGTTCGCGAGAACGAGACGAGATTTTAATATTAGTTCAAGAAAACTTCAAAGATCGGTTTTATGCCGCAAAAAGGCTTTTATTCTGTTTTAACATGTATTACAAACTCAACTGATGTCTTCATTTTACTGATTGAATCTCCTTAGACCTTAGAACGTTCAACTTTGTTTAAAAAAATAGATATTCACGCAGGACTTTCCAAAAATTGAACATAAATATCCGCATCAGCACTGAATCTGCAGCCGTCACTCACCAGTGTTGCCAGATTGGGCGGTTCACCGCGATTTTCCTTCTGACTTTTGCGGGTAAAGAGTGCTTTGGGTGGGTGGGACTCTATCTGGCAACACCGGTCACACCGGTGTTTACACAAGTGTGTCTTTACATCCGGGGCAGCGTCGGCAGCGCCGGGACCCTCCATCAATGTAGAGGCGTCTGCGGCACCGGGACCCTCCATCAGTAGTTGGGGCGTCTTCTATAGCAACTTCATCCGGCGAAGCCATGCTGTCCGTGACGCTGACTTGCTAGGGGCTGCTAGCATTAGCGACTCGCGAGACAACGTTACCTCTCAACGAGAGATATCGCGGGAGTTTAATATTGCGAGATCTCGTACAACGAGATCTCGTTACACCCCTAGTGCGTAACGGAACTAAATTTCCTGGGCGTGTTTCAGCACGGCGCTATTATCTTGCAGCCCGCACAGCACGCGTAGCATTAGCAGCCTAGGATGCATCTCGTTGCGGTCTCTTATTTGGGAACGTTATGGCTTTCTTGTTAAAAGACGAGCGCACATCCAAAGCTGTGTGTCGACGTTGTTTCACGAAGACTGGATCTGCAGCAGCAACACGTCTAATGTTAACGCGCTTGAAACTACGTCATCTGAACGTGAACAAAGAAAAGCAGCTTGTTGCAAAGACCGCTAAAAGCAGCTGCATTTAACCATCCTTCATCAGGTTATTCAGATCGATCCAGAGCGATAACACAAGCTGTAGGAGTTTTTAAAAGCTCTGGATCTACATCTGAATGTTTTTGATGTGCTGGCTTTAAAGTTCTTGAGCGTCGCTACAAAATCCATCACATCAACACTTCAGCCAAAAAGTTCAGAACTTTATGAAAAAGTTAAAACTGATATTGTCAACAAGCTCTGGACCTGATTAAAGCCCTGCCTTGATGATGACCGAGAGATTCAACCACCTCAACCGTTCAAGAAGAGGTATTGTTCTTTTATTATTATTATTATTATTATTATTATTATTATTATCTAATTAATCTTTTTTTATTTAAAATCATAATCTTGTTAACTTGTTTTTTGTTGTTGTTGTTTTTTACCTCCGTTTTATTTCCAGTCTGGGACAGAGATCGCAGTTGACTTCTTCCTCTTCAGGGAAACACCAGATCACCTGCAGCTAAAGGCTCCGGCAAAGCTGAGCGTCCTCCCTATACGCCACTCTACTCTACTCTGTGCGCACGTGTTCACTGGCAGAGCTCTGCTTTCTTTCTCACGTTAAATGCTCGCGTTTTCGCTCCAAATCCTTGTTGTAATTTGATCAGCTGCGTGCGAAGCAGGACAAACTAGGTCGCTGGTTGGTCACTTGCTGACACGCCTACTGAAATGATTGACAGCTCGAGCAGGACAACCAGCTGGCTTCAGCTGTGGTCGCTCGGCTGCAGCCGTTGCAGTCTTTCTAACTTTATATGTTAATAAAAACTAATAAAAAGTGGGAAAAAAAACAGGGAGCGCTTTTCCTGCAGCCCACAGCCCACCAGGAAATATTTAAAACCTCCCGCAGCCAGGTAGGACCTGAATTCATTCATTTCAGTCATGGAGTGAACGGAGGAAGAAGCGATTACTTGACTTTTGGCAAAAAAACAAAACAAAAGTCCTGATCAGCGATGAAGAAGGGGAATTTAATTCATTTGTGTAACATACAAAACAGTCCGGTGCCGGGGAAGTTTATGGTCAGACACCGCGCAAGCGTGCGCGGTCGTAAAAAAGGAGCTTTGCGCGTTCGTGCCCTGAGGGGCTGCGCGGGGCTACGCTTTTGCCTCAGCGTACATACGTCGTACAGAGGCGTACTGGGAGTACGCGCAGGTCTACTGGGGCCTTTAGGCCCTGCCCTGAAGGTCAAAGATTTTCATGTTCATACTCTAATACTGGGTACTAGACAATAAAAACAACAATTTTTTTCCATACTTTAATAAGGTACAACTATCCTTTAAAGTATTTTTGCAAAACATGTTTTATTATTGCAATAAAAAGCTCTAAATCGACTTCCGGAAGTAAATGGAGTAGACGGTCGCACTGGAGCTCCGCTCCCACACTAATATCTAAATCCCCGCTCAAAACTCGTTAATAGGATTATTATTTTTGACAAAATAATCTATGAGCGGGAGGATCAACACGTCGAGCCATAAAAAAGTTAGTAAAGATGCCCAAAACTCAGGATAAAAACGCCCCGGTGGCCAAAGCTAACACACGCTCAAACCAAGCTAGCGACAGCACGGCTAACGTGGAAGCTACGAGCGCCGAAGCGAGCACGGACTCAGAAGGAATACTCAAGGCTATCGGTGAATTGAAGACCGTTCTGAAGGGGGACAACGAAAAATTACAACATAACTTCGACCAACTGGGACATGAAATCAACGGTAAGCTGGACAATATTTCCACCGAGGTGCGAGGCCTAGCAGTGCGGGTTGACGAGGCGGAGACCCGCATCAACAAAGTGGAGAACTGGGCTAAAGAAGCGACCGAGGCGCTGTGCCTCTGCCTCGAACAACAGAGGAAAACGCAGCTTAAAGTGCTTGATTTAGAGTCCCGCTCCAGAAGAAGCAATTTGCGTGTCTTTGGGGTGCCAGAGGGGCAGGAGGGGGACTCGGCTACACAGTATATTGAGACACTCCTGAGAACCCAGTTGCAGCTACCAGAGGACTTTGATTTGAAAATACAACGTGCTCACCGCACTCTGACAAATAAACCCCCACCCAATTCACCACCGAGGGCTTTCATCGTCAACTTTCTGGAATTTTCTACAAAAGAAAAGATTTTAAGAGAAGTGTGGAAAAAAGGCAAACTTCAGGTGGGCGCTTCAAATATTTACTTTGACCATGATTATGCACCTGAGATAGTGAAAAAGCGCAAAGAATATATCGCTATCAAGAAAGTGCTCAAAGCAAAAGGCATCCGCTTCCAAACACCATTTACCAACATGAGGGTCCACTGGGAATCGGGAGCGCGCACATATTCCAGCGCTCGGGAAGTCTACAACGAGATGAAGAAACGTGGAATCCAGGTGGAGGAGCCGGCTGCAGCTGATGTCAACACTGGAGCAGAGGCGCGTCTCCGGGAGCTGCTGGACTGGCAGCCAGCGGGTAACAGCGGCGCAGGAGTGGCGCAGAGAGCGAGGAGCAAGCTGCAGGATTTCCAAAGGAGCTTGTCCCAGTGAAAATAAGTAAAACAACAAGTCACAACTCATCACTACTGTAAGTAGGCTCTGATTTATTACTTCGTGGGAGAGGACACTGTTTATTTTATTTTTACGTTGGACTAATAGGATGGACGTGTTTTTTCCTAAAGACGCTTTCACTGTCCTTTTTGGGCCCTCTCAGCCTGAGAGGTTTAACCCTCGACTTGCCAACGGGGTCACGAGTGAGAAGAGGGAGGCTCTTCTCACCTTGGAAGTCAGTCTGTTATTTTGTATTCTATTTGTGTTCTTTTTGTTGTTCTATTTGTGTTCCTTTTGTGTTTATTACAGTTTGTGTTCTGGGCTCAGGGGTCAAATCAGTCAAGGTAACTCTTTATATTAATGTCATATAATCTAAAAGTCGCTTCCTTGAATGTAAATGGACTGAGTAGTCCAGTGAAAAGAAAAAGGGTCTTAGCTAAGCTGAAAAAAGATGGGGTGAAAATTGCTCTTTTACAAGAGACACATATGTCTAAACAAGAACATGAAAAGTTCAAATCATTTGGTTACTCAAACACATTTTATAGCTCTTGTAGAAACAGTAGAAAGAGGGGGGTTCTCACCCTAATTTCTAACTCACTGAACTTTGAACTGATATCTGAGAAGGGTGACAAAGAGGGTAGGTTTGTTATTATAAAGGGAAGGATTGATAATGTCATTGTTACGATTGTTAATGTATATGTACCTCCAGAGAGTGACAGAACCTTCTTAAAAACGCTCTTTGACACCATTATCTCTTTTAGTGAAGGAGTTCTTATTTGTGCCGGTGACTGGAACACAATCCCTAATTTTACTCTAGATACAACAAGCAATAAAAAGCAAAAAACTAGTAGGTCAAAAGATTTAAATATTCTGATCAGGGAGATGGGAATGTTTGATGTCTGGAGGGACCTTCATATAAAGGAAAGAGAATACACTCACTACTCCTCTACACACAAAGTTCACTCTAGGATCGACCTGTTCCTGATGAACACCATAGATAGATCTAAAGTGAAGGAATGCTTAATTGGAACGTCTGATATCTCTGACCATAATGTTATTTATCTATCCATCAGCCTATCCAATAGACCTAAAACAACAATATGGCGCCTAAATGTAGGTATCCTTAATAATGAAACCACAACAAAGGAGATTAGAAATGAAATAAGGGAATGTATAAAAGATAATAACGATGGGCAAGTAAACCCCACCATGGTCTGGGACACGGTCAAGGCAGTAATGAGAGGGAGACTAATTTCAAGAACAACCTATCTTAAAAAGATAAAAAGATTGAAATACGAGGAACTGCAAAACACATTGAGGAAATTAGAACTAAAACAACAAACGTCTAACAATAGAGAAGTATCAAAACAAATAGCGAAAACTAAAAACAATATAAACGATATGGTACTTGAGGAACTTGAGAATAAATTACGTTTCTCCAAACAAACATTTTACGAATCAGGTCCAAAAGCTACACGGATTTTAGCTAGACAACTTCGCAAACAACAATTGAAACATTCAATTACCAAAATTAGAGACTCAACTGGTAACTTAACCTACGATGAGGACAAAATACATAAGACCTTTGAAAATTACTTTGAAAAACTATATTCTGCCCCAGAACCAGCTAATATAAATGCTATTGATAATTTCCTGACAGCTTTGGACCTCCCTTCGCTCGGATTAAGCCAAAACAAAGTTCTAACTGCTCCCATTACACAGAAAGAACTGGATGCAACAATTGGACATTTGAAAAATAATAAAAGTCCTGGTTGTGACGGTTACCCAAATGAATGGTACAAAGTGTTTAGAAAGGAGCTTTCCCCTGCCCTGCTCGACTCCTTTAACTGGACTTTGAGTAGGGCAGAGATTCCACCATCTTGGAGAGAGGCTGTAGTGTCTGTTCTCCCTAAAGAGGGGAAAAATGCTGAACATTGTGAGTCATATCGCCCAATCTCAATTCTGAATGTAGACTATAAAATTTTTACATCAATAATTTCTAGGAGAATGGAACACTACCTACCAGATTTAATACATGAAGATCAGACGGGATTCATCAAAGGCCGACAAACTCAAGACAGCATAAGACGAACATTACATATAATAACTCAAGCCAAAAAGCAGGACCTCAACGTTGCACTAGTTAGCCTAGATGCAGAAAAAGCTTTTGACCGGGTCAATTGGACCTTTCTATACAAGGTACTAGAACGTATGGGCTTTAATAATCAGTTTGTTAACTGCATACAATCACTATATGATAAACCACGGGCCAGAATAAAAATTAACGGGCATTTAACGAATAGCTTCCAACTACACAGAGGAACCCGCCAGGGATGCTGTCTAAGTCCAGCACTTTTTGCAATTTTCATTGAACCCTTGGCACAGGCCATTAGAGATAACGATGAGATAAAGGGTGTTAGTTTTGCAAATACCGAACACAAAGTTGGCCTTTTCGCAGATGATGTAATCGCATACCTCCAAAACCCAGATATAACGCTCCACAAATTCATGTCAGCTCTAGTTGAATTTGGTCAACTGTCAGGTTACAGTCTAAACATCACAAAAACACAAGTTTTGACAATTAATTACTCACCTAATAAATTTATAAGAAAGACATACAGACTTAAGTGGGATGCCAAAAAACTAAAATATCTAGGAGTCTTTATTCCCCAAGATTTGGACAAACTATTCAGTTTAAACTTTGATAAACTTACTGAAACCATACAAAAAGATCTGACAGTCTGGGCAAGGTTAATACTGGATTTTACAACTAGAATGGAAATAGTAAAGATGAATTTGCTCCCTCGTTTTTTATACCTTTTTTTTNGGTAGAGCAGACAGGTCAATGCAGTGGTTTGAGGTTGTGTCATTGGGAAGGAACAATATGGCTTCAGACTTCTTATCATTGAAGCTTAAGAAATTTAAAGCCATCCAGTCCCTGATGTCAGCCAGGCAGTCGAGCAGAGGTTGAATAGAGCCTGTACCATTTTGTCTTAGGGGGAAGTAAATTTGACAGTCATCAGCGTAGAAGTGGAAAGGTATATTGTGTTTCCGGAAAATAGCACCGAGTGGCAGCAGGTATAAGGAGAACAAGAGAGGACCCAGGATGGACCCCTGCGGAACCCCCCATTTAAGAGCCGCCACTGCAGAAGTAAAATCATTGATGGACACACAAAAAGACCTGTCAGAGAGGTAGGATCTGAACCAGTTTAGGGCTGATCCTGAGATGCCCACCCACTGCTCCAACCTAGCAATGAGGATCTCATGGTCGATGGTGTCGAAAGCGGATGTGAGGTCCAATAGGACAAGCAGCACAGAGTCACCAGTATCTGTGGATAGGAAGATGTCGTTAAAAACCTTCAGTAGGGCAGTCTCAGTGCTGTGGAGGGATTTGAAGCCAGACTGGAATAGCTCGGGGATAGCGTGATCCTCCAGGAAGCACTTTAGTTGGGACTCAACTATTTTCTCTAGAAGTTTAGAAACAAATGGGAGTCTGGAGACAGGCCTGAAGTTGGATAATACTGACGGGTCGAGGTTTGGTTTTTTCAGGAGGGGTTGAACAGCAGCATGTTTTAATGATTTTGGCACCACACCCGAGGATAGACTGCTATTTACAATCGAGAGAATGGAGGGACCTAGAGTGTGAAAAACCTCCTTTAGAAGCCGAGGGGGGACCACATCGAAGGGGGAGCCAGATGGTTTCAGGCTGCACATGACCTGCTCTAGAGAGGACAGAGAGACTGGTTCAAAATGGTCACAAACAGCAACAGATTGAGGTGGGATGGATGGATCGTGAGATGGAGGAGAAATGAGAGCCCTGGTGGTTGCGATTTTATCTAAAAAGAAATGTTGGAAGTTCTCGCACAGCTCAGTCGAGGCTTCTATGGGTGATTGTTCACCCATTGGTTTTTACGGTATATATATTATTACATGACTGAACTCTGAACTTTTCCTGGGACCTGTCTCATCTAAGGGAGCAGGTCCAAGAGGTTGTGAGTAATGAGGACAAATACAGCCACACTGATGCTACTGTTGTTGAGATAATTTTCTCCACCGCTGGAGATATTCACTGCAACTAGATCTGTGCTTTTGACAGAAAATGTGGATAAGTTGGTATTTTTGGACCAAAACTTTAAACGATTAGTTAGATTGTAAACAGTCTGTTGCTGCTTATACCATACCACTTTATTCATAAAGCACTTAAACAGACACAAGGCCAACCAAAGTGATGTACAATAGAAACAAACAAGCAAAGCAACAGGAAAAACATAAAATAAAAATATAGATATAAATGGCAACAGAAACTAACTAAAATGGCGAACAATGTATATTACAAAGAGGATCAAAACAAATCACACCGTGTTAAATGCAAGAGAATAGAAGTGGGTTTTTAAACGAGACTTAAAGGTCCACTGACATCTTCCAAATTTGCATGAAATGATAGAAGATATACATATATTTTATCATTCAACTATGTTCGTTTTTGCAAACAAAATGATAAAATCATGAAAATTCCTTCTTAACAGACTAAAATTAAAAACAGCTTTTCTCTCTGAAAATTCCGACTACAAGCGAATGCAACATTTGTGACGTAGGAAGCAGGACCTTCAGTCTTCGTCTGCCATTAACGCATATTCATTCTCAGCCAGATCGCCTTTTTTTTTGTAAAACTTGCCGGTTCGGTGTGTCGCATTTGGGTGTTCTAATATCATCAGTGAACAAGTGAGCCTTTTCACTTTCCCAAAAGATGTAAGACCTTCGTCAAAAATGGAATAAATAAAGCTACCTCCCCTCGGACTGAGCTCCCTGCTTCCTGAACAGGTAAGAGTCAAATACATACGGGTGCAGACCTAAATTAGAACCTGCTGTTTCTGCTCATCTAACTTCCTGCTTCCAAAACTAAAGACAAATAGCTCAAATCTTAACTTAGATTGATAATTTTGTTGTTTTATTTCTTGTTCACCATGAATATTTATATGGGGCGTTCTAAAGACGTTCTTCCTATGTCACAAATGTTGCATTCGCTTGTAGTCGGAATTTTCAGAGAGAAAAGCAGTTTTTAATTTTAGACTCAGTTTGGAAGGAATTTTTATTAATTTATCATTTTGTTTGCAAAAACGAACATAGTGGAATGATAAAATATATCTTCTATCATTTCATGCAAATTTGTAAGATGATGTCAGTGGACCTTTAAAAACTGTGAATGAGGGAGCCTGCCTGACACTCAGTGGCAACTCATTCCACAGTCTTGGACCTGCAACAGAGAAAGCCCTGACACCTCTGAGCTTACGGCGAGTATCAGGGATTGAGAGAAGCATCTGGTCTGCTGACCTCAGAGAGCGCCGTGGGACACATGGCTGCAGAAGGTCAGTGAGATAAGGTGGAGCGGAACTGTTCAGAGTCAGAGTCAGAGAGAATTTATTGTCATTTGCACCGCATGTAGTACATGTGTTGAAAACGAGATTATGTACACAGGGTCCCAGTTACATCCAACAACAAATGCAAGAGAAAAACAATAATAACATCTAGGATTAACTAAGAGAGACATCAGCTAGTAATACACTAAGCCCTAATGTAGTAGAAAAACATCATTATAAACAGCAGCACGAACATGAGCAGATGGTCACAGATGAACGCAGCAACAAGAAACAGATCAGTATCAGCATGATGTGACATTTTGCAGTGTTTATTCTTATTATTTATTTATTCATGAGTCTGACAGCCTCAGGGTAGAAGCTGTTCCTCAGTCTAGTGGTTCTACATTTGATGCTCCTCAACCTCCGTCCCGAGGGGAGTGGTGCAAAGAGTGAGTGTGCTGGGTGAGTGAGGTCTTTCATGATGCAGGTGGCTCTTTTTCTGCATCTGGAGGTGTAAATGTCTGTGATGGTGGGGAGACTGACTCCCACAGACTTCTGTGCAGCCTTCACCACTCTTTGTAGAGCTTTCCTCTCTGCAACTGTGCAGCCTCCATGCCACACGTTGATGCTGGAGCACAGGACGCTCTCCACTGCACACCTGTAGAACGAGGTGAGGACTGAGCTTCTCAGACCGGCTCGTCTCAGCCGTCTGAGGAAGTAGAGTCTCTGATGACCTTTCTTGATCAGGCTGGTGGTGTTATTGCTCCAGCTGAGGTTATCATTCAAGTGTACACCCAGGTACTTGTAGCTGGAGACCACCTCCACCGCAGATCCACCTATATACAGTGGGGTGTGGGTGTGTTTGTTCCTTCTGAAGTCCACAATCATCTCCTTCGTCTTCTTCACATTCATGTGAAGGGATTTCAAATTGTTCAGAGATTTAAAAACATACATGAGTATTTTAAACTGGATCCGAAGGTAAATGGGTAGCCAGTGCAGGGAGGCCAAAACTGGTGTGATGTGCTCTCTATGGCCTGTACCAGTTAAGAATCGGGCTGCAGCATTCTGGACCAGTTGTAGACGTGCAATGGACGACTGACTGATTCCGAACAGAAGTGAACTGCAGTAATCGAGCCTCGATGTTATGAAAGCATGGATTAGTCTCACGTTCTTTTTGGATAGTATGGACTTAAGCTTAGCAGCCTAGCATCTCGTTGCAGTCTCTTGTTTGAGAACATTATGGCTTTATTGTTAAAAGACAAGCGCAAATCCAAAGCTTTGTGTCAAAGTCGTTTCTCAGAGATTGGATCTACAGCAGGCAACACGTCTAACTTGATAACGCTCTTGAAACGTCATCATCCGAATGTGAACGTCTCTTCTACAGAATAGCAGACAGCAGAATTTAAACATCCTTCATCAGGTAATTCAGATCGGTCCAGAGCAATAACACAAGCTGTAGGAGTGTTTAAAGCTCTGGATCTACGTCCGAATGTTGATGCGTTGGCTTTAAAGTTATTGAGCCCCGCTACAACATCCCATCACAACACTTCAGCCAAAGAGTTGTAGCAACACTTTATGAAAATGTTACAATTGATTGTCAACAAGCCCTGGACCAGATTAAAGCCCTGCCCTGATTAGGGCTGGGCCATATCATATTGTTCATGACAATACTGTATCGGAAAAAAAAAAGCTTGCCCGGGAAAATAAACTTTATAATGATGTGCAAATTTCATGACGTAATAGGTCAAGCGCTTCGCCCTGTTAACAGAACCGAGCGCGCCAAACGACCAAACCGAACTGCGCAATCCCCTCCACCTGTTGTATGGGTGTAACGCCAATTAGTTGCGTGCAATAGACTATATGCCACAGGTAGTGGCGACGTACTTCTGTTAAAATCTAAGCCACGTCGATCACTTCCGGGTCCTACCTATTGCTGTTGTTTTTAGCGTTAGCTCCTAGAACTAGACCATGCAAAAGACACAAAAGGTAAAGCATCTGTACTACTGGTACAACAAGTGAGTTCTTTTCATTCAACCTTTATTTAGTCAGGTAAATCTCATTGAGCCTCGAGGGCTCATTTACAAAAGCGACCTGCTACAAACTAAAGAATTTCCTTAAACAACAAAAAAACAGAAAAAAAAAACGTAGGAGAGAAATAGAAAGTGAAATGCAAAGTATCAAAAACTAGCTAAACACCACAAGGTAGATGTACAAAATCAAAAACAGGAACATATCTGCAATGGTTTTTGCCAGGTTTCCAAAAGATTTTCTGTTGTGTGTTGTTGCGTCCACTAAATAGCAGGTACAATAGAATGCTTAGTTTTTTTCCATTTTCCTGCCACGATTTGTGGCTAACTGCAGGGAAGACTTAGCCATTAAAGCTAACAAGTGGATTTGTAACCGGTATTTCAAACCTCAGGAAATTCTAGAGCCAGCATCAGAAAAAAAGACAGTGGTTAAAAAAGGAGCTGTACCTGCATTGTTCCAGTGGAATAAGTTATCCCTTCCACCTGCACGACCGAGGGTTTGGGAGAGAAGCAAAGAGGACAAGGAGGAGAACACAGTAGTAGCTGCAACTCTCATTAAGAAACACAATTATGTCTCGGCTCCAGACCCTGCAGTTGTAGATTTGGTGTTGGAGTAATGAGTGATTTGCAAGAAGTTTGTAACTACATACTTTTAAAAGAATATTCAGATTTTAACATGCATTTTCTAATCTGTAAATATTTTGTATACGGTACTCTTACTCAAGCCCCTTTCATAAGTCAGACCCGCGCAGTTCCCGCACAGACGAGTCCGGCTTTAATACCCATCGGGTCATTCATAAAACAAAGTTGAATCCGGCCACGGCCCGCCCTCAATGGAGCATTCACAAAACGATTTGGAGCGCGTGTTGAAAAGAGGCGTGGTGAAAATCTGCTGCTCAGAGGACGTGGTGCCTGCGTGTTTAACGTGGGACCGCACCGCAGAGGTGGATGTAAACAAACATGGCGACGCTAGCGAACATCGTTGTGTTTCTCCGAATGCTTTTTTTTTTTTTTGCTCTCGCATCAGTAAAGCAATCCGCTCCAGAAGGGCCCCATCCTTCACTGTACCGGTAAGTCCCTTTTTCCTCCTCTGCGCGCAGAGACAGGAGCACACAGGTCTCTGCATCACCCCAATTAGACATTTCCGTGATGATCAATAAAAAAAGAAAAAGATTCGGCGAAGAATAGCAAGTGATGCGCGAGCAAAATACAGATGTCATGTTGTTGTTTACACATTTAAATACAGCGCGACAGTGTGCGCTGGGATAGTACGTGGGAGAGTACGTCATTATTCAAATAAGTTTGAAGCCATGCAGCCCCGAGACCTTTCACAAGTCGACAGATGCGGGTTTAACACTACCTCTGCTCACGGATCAGGCACGGATCAGAGGCGAGTCAACTTAACTCGCCAAGGCACGTTTGTGTGTTTTCTGAATGCTCGGAGGTCTGAACACGCATCAGAGACGGATTGATGCGTCTTATGAAAGGGGCTTCAGTAACTCTAGTGCTGTTACACCTCTGAAATATTCTCTGCAGTTTCCTTTAATATGAAACCAGAACTGTTTCACTTCAATTAAATATTTAATTTCCTGAGATGTAATTTATTTATTTTAAAGCATAACTCTGTTTTTTTTTTTTTTACGTTGTGTAGGTTAATATGAACACATTGGTATTTTTTTTATTTATTTAACCTGTCCCACCTGTGGGAGCAGGTCCAAGAAGAGATTGTGAGTAATGAGGCCAAATACAGCCACACTGCAAAATTAGCACAGCTCTACCTCTCTATTCCTACTACTGTTGTTGTTAGTGAGTGGTTTTCTCCATGGCTGGAGATAATCACTGTAACTAGATATGGTATGTGCTTTTGGCAGAAAATGTAGATGAGTTGGTCTTTTTGGGCAAAAACTTAAAAGTTCATTAGTTAGATTATAAACAGTCTGTTGCTTATTTTTCTGGTTCTGACTGTTAGTGTATTTATTAAGATTTGTATTATTGTTAGGCGCCATCCAGTCCTACCGGGAGCAACTCGGGGTTAAGTGTCTTGCCCGGGGACGCAACGACACATGGTGTGGGGAACCGGTATTCGAACCTCCAACCTTCTGATCGGGGGACGACTGCCATTACCACTACGCCACGGCCGCCCCACGGCCGTTTAATCTGTCCTAACCACATATTTATTTTATTAAAATCAATTATATGTTAAATTATATGTTAAAATAAATATGTGAAATGAACCTGCATTATTTGTCTCTTTAATATAAACTGCACAGTAGGTATGTTTATGTAGTATTCAGCCTTGGAAAAAAATACAATGTAGAAAATGTTAATGAACTATTGGTTTAAAGAAATTGTAATAGGACAATGGAGTCTGTCCAAAATTAAACAGAACCTGTATAAAAAATAGAATGTTTAATACTTTGAGTGGGCATGCTGATCAAAGAAGCAGATTTGTCTTAATTCAAGTTAGTTTGTTATCTTGAAACAAGATTTTTCACGTTTTACAAACCTCACGACAACTGCAAATGTTAATGAAATGTCAAAAAAGCTTGTTTCAAATAAGAAATGACTCAAAACAAGATATTTTCAAGACTTTTTGCCTTATCAAGATTTTCAAGATGCATTGTCTCAAAACAAGTTGTTATGTCTTACTTAGATAGATGTTTTTGACTTATATTAAGTGTGATAAGAGGTCATAACCCATGAGCTTTGGGTTATGACCGAAAGAACAAGATCTCGGATACAAGCGGCTGAAATGAGTTTTCTCCGCAAGGTGGCTGGACTCTCCCTTAGAGATAGGGTGAGAAGCTCAGTCATCCGGGAGGGACTCGGAGTAGAGCCGCTGCTTCTCCACATCGAGAGGAGCCAGTTGAGGTGGCTCGGGCATCTGGTTAGGATGCCTCCTGGACGCCTCCCTGGTGAGGTGTTCCGGGCACGTCCCACCGGGAGGAGACCCAGAGGAAGACCCAGGACGCGCTGGAGGGACTATGTTTCTCGGCTGGCCTGGGAACGCCTTGGGATTCCCCCGGAGGAACTGCTCCAAGTGGCTGGGGAGAGGGAAGTCTGGGCCTCCCTACTTAGGCTGCTACCCCCGCGACCCGACCCCGGATTAGCGGAAGAAGATGGATGGATGGATGGATGGGTGATGAGAGGTTTTGACTAGAAATTAGAAAATTAGACTTGGTAAGATTTTACGTTTTTGCAGTGTGTAGAGTGCCGTTTATTTAAAATATCATCCAAATGGGTCGCTTTTATTTATTTTATACAAACGTATCGTTTACTTGGCATATTTTCAAAATAAACATTTTTTAAGTCTTAAAGGAGACCACATATAGGTATTTAAAATTTTTATGTTATGTCTGTGTGCTATCTTGACAATATTAATTCATTTTAATACACAAAATAATTCTTAGATAATTAATTATACCCTTTTTAATTCTGCCATTTTTAACTTTCGTTTTGAACGACCGGTTTCTTGAAGTCCACGCCCTTCAACGATCTGTTTACGCCCTCTGTAACAGCCAGTATCTGTAATGTGTTGTTGTTTTAAAATTAGCTCTTTTTTTATTACTCATTTGACTTACTGTTAGTGCTAGCTTAAGATAACTTACCGAAACCCGTCTGAGCGCGCCGCAATTAGCTGCTCCTTTTAGCATGAGACCACCCGAATCCGAAGCTAATGTTAGCTTGTTCCTCTTCCGGTGTTCGCCAGCTCCGCTCGTTGCA
>JBBPBX010008624.1:37308-62039 GCA_038048925.1 Garcialebias charrua
CTTTTTATTTACTCCAATAAAAAAAAAGTAAAATTACTTCGTACCAGGTGGGAAGCGAACCCGCTTCTCCCGGTCAAGATAAAAAAAGCTTAATAGCAGTTGACGATCTCTTTGAGCTACAGCGGCGGACTGGATGTTTAGGTGTCCACTTTACCTATATACGATTCAATCCTCTTAACATTCTAGCTGCACGTAGAAGTTAGAGATTATTTGTTATATTTTAAAACCCTGGCTGCGCGCAAGAGTTAGACAATATTAGTTATATTTTAATGACATTCAGGTCACGCGGAAATGGGTGCGCGCTTCGTGTTATTTACGTTCTAACATAAGCTGATACATAAGCTGAAATCAGCTTAACAAAAATTAAACTCAGAAACACTAATTCAGCTAACAATTATTTTAGGGGTTTCTGTAGTTAAATATTAATGAAATTCAGCCCTCGCGCTGAGGTTGTTTGAATGAGTCCCGCCCCTGCTGCAAACAACGAATCAAATGTGAGCAGTACATGACGTCAAACTGGGTCCGTGGGGCCGGCCCGATAAGAACCACGGTGGAGATGGTTCCAGAACAAGGGCGGATCCCGGGCGGAAAAGGAAAATGCGAACACCCCAAACCCGGGTTAGAAGCAGGGTGGAGCCGGGGAGGGCTGGCCAATGCGAAAACGGCTTCTGTGTTGCCGCTTCACGGTTTTGAGGCTCACTTTACTGCAGTTCACAAACACGCTGACTAAAGTGAAGGCACCTTTCCATCTTATCAAGACACTCAAAAGCTCTTTACAACCAAGTGTTTCCCCTACCATTATACAAGTGGGGTGCCCCACCCCGTCAACAGAACTGAGCACCCCTCCTACCAAACTAAACTTGCCCCCCATACGCTCACCGGGCACTGACACAGCACTAAGCTAGCGGCACGAAATACAGGCTCTCTAGCTAAAAAGCCAAAGGTGCCTCTTCTCTCGTGCTGAACGCCCCCCAACATCCCCACGCTCAAAAACTGTTGGTACAAGTTGCACTCAGAAATGTCTCAGATGAGATGAGCACCCCGCCAAGGCAAGTTAACTAGGGCAGGGTATATACAGAAATTCTTAAGTTAAATTTAATACCTTTTAATACCTTTTTAATACAATCACAATATTTTTTAATACCATCACGACAATAAGCTGCAACCGTGGCGGCAACCTCTTGTACTTCAGTTTAGAGCAACTAATTGTAAAGTGATAAGATTACTGTCATTTTCTTCCTAAACTTTGGTAGTACATGTAGTTTTATAATAATTACTGGATACATCAATTTGCTTCTTGCCTCAATAAAAACACTGACCTATTTGTTATTTAAATCCAACCCAAGAGAAAAAGTTTGTTCCCACACATAACATATCTCTAATGGCAAATGAAAAATTGTAAACTTGAAAACAGAACAGTTTAGTTAATATAATTCAACACTGAAAACATGCACAATTCAAAAAGAGAGGGAGAAAAATAATTACCATATTTTTAATCCTGTAAGTCACAGTTTTTTAAATAATTTACATGCCTTGCAACTTATAGGCCGAAGTGACATATTTATAGATTTTTCCCCATATTTATAAACCACCTTTTGACTGAAATATGACCATTTCCCATCATTCTGACTGAAAAAAAAAAAAAAAACTGCAGTTCCTGATGGCCCCATAGTAGTAAAGGTATGGCATGCTGTTGGCTGTTGTATCATGTAATAGGAAAACGTGTCTATAATGACAAATTTAAAAAAGTTCAAGACAAAAACAACTGGACTTTATTTATTATACTATTTATTATACTATTATACTATACTTTATTTTTTTTATTGCACTTTTTAGAATTCACCATGTCCTGGATGACTGAGAATCTTCACTAGCTATTAATGACTCAATCGGCCTGCCATACTCTCCCCACCTCTCTGCTTGAACCTTCAATCCAGCAGCAAGCTGCACCACGGTGGCGAAATGCAGCTAATTTGACCATTAAAGTGCATTTATTAAGAAAATGACAGACAGAAACACACCTCTGCTATAATTTCGAGCTAACAAATAATTGTTTAGGTATTTTTCTTGTTAAATGTCGGCGAAACGAGCCGCGCTCCTTTTTCCTGTTTCTCACCGCTGAGCGATCACGGAGCACACAGGCAGCAAAACTTTTTTTTTTAAATAAAGCTGATTTAACCCTTAAAGTACATTTATTAAGAAAACGTTAGACTGAGACACACCTTTGCTATAATTTCGAGCTAACAAACGATTGTTTAGGTGCTTTTCTTGTTAAATGTCGGAGGATAAAGCCGCGCTCCTCTTTCCTGTTTCTTTTTACAGACATGATAAGCCTCGCCCAGCTGTAGGTGCGAGCGCACACTGACTGACGACATGACATCATTGTTTTAGCTAAGGTCCTACTTGGAACTAGCCTGGTTGATACCAGACCCATGTCCTTCACTTCGCTTCGTACTAGGGTCTGGCATCTCTCCCATAGACAGCGATTTCTCCGTTAGATTTTTGAATGGACCAATCAGAGAACAGAAGGCGGAGTTTTGTTAGTTAGCCTGGCGAGGTCCAGGCTATTCAGATAAAAAGCTCAGAAACCACTCGGTGGATATTTTTTCTGCTACCAGTGTGTAATTATATGTCTCTAATTTACTGACTGTTGGCCTAGATGAAACATTTGAGATAAAATTCGATTTTTTATCATTTATTTTCGTAGCGCACCCGAGGCTGTTTGGAAAATGTCAAACCGAAACTATTTAAATCCAGCAGATTTGACCATTTCGTGAATTGATTTAGGAACTGTTAAGCTCAGGAACACTTCTGATATAACGTCAGCGGTGAAATATATTTTTTATCAGCAGAGAAATAATAGTTTACCTTGTTTTATTGAAAATTCCTTCGTGGCGGCAGCCATTTTGAATGACGACGTCAGTCGACGTCGTTCAAAACTCCGCCTTCTGCTCTCTGATTGCTCAGGAACACTTCTGATATAACGTTAGCTAAGAAATACATTTTTTATCAGCAGAGAAATAATAGTTTTTTACCTTGTTTTATTGAAAATTCCTTCGTGGCGGCAGCCATTTTGAATGACGACGTCAGTCGACGTCGTTCAAAACTCCGCCTTCTGTTCTCTGATTGGTCCGGTCAAAAATCTACCGGAGATATCCTTGTCTATGGGACAAGTCCCAGACCCAGCAGTGAAGGGAAATGAGAATTGAGCGGAGCTGCGTAGGAATGGCGAGGGCCAGGCTAACTTGGAACATAAAATTAGAAAAGATAAATAAATTCACAGACATTTTTTTAGACGACAGAACGAGAAAAATATACAGTAGTTGTGTATGTTTTAAAAAAAATTAATACCTCGTCAGATGACATTTATTACTTTTTAATACTTTTTAATGGCCTTAATTTGTGTTAATTTCATTTACTACCTTTTAATACCTTTTACAACCCCGCGGATACCCTGTAGGGGAAACACTGCAACCCAATCTGTGTCCTCATTTACCCATTCATACAACACTCTACTAGATCTGTACAAGGATTAATCAGAGCTTTATCACATTCATACACTGATGGGACACACACCAGAAGCAATGAGGGGTTCAGTGTCTTGCCCAAGAACACTTCAGCATGTGACTGCTGGTGGAATTGAACCCCAAGCTTTCACATTGGAGGAGACTGCTCTAGCCTCTCAGCCACAGCTGCCCTCAGCTGAAGAGGACTATTATTTAATATGTGTAAATAAATGTTTAAAAAATGAAGTAATGTATGTAAAAAAAATTTTTTGTTGACATTTAATGTGTAGAGTTACAGCTGGTTGTTAATAAATGCTGCTGTGTGACAACTGGGACAAAGTTGTGACTCAGAGATATATTTTTGTTATTATTTTATGGAAAGAAAATTATATTGAGATATATATCGTATATCGCAATATATCATAAATATATCGTAATATTAATTTTGGTCCGTATCGCCCAGCCCTAATATCGAGATAGTGTCAACTTATATCGCAATTTTTTTTAATAGATATTTTTTAAATATCGAGATATCGCCCAGCCCTAGTTGATGTATAACAACCTGTTAATACACAAAAATGCGGGAAATGGCATGTCTGTTATTCAAAAATTTCTGTGAGATGACCCACGGACACCACTCCCACCCTGCCCACTGTTCTGGCATCAATCAGTTTACAAATTACGCCCTGATAATACTGCAAAGCAACATGTTAAGTTAATCTTGTCTAATGAATAACTATGATTTCAGGTTTTTTTTTTGGTGGTTATATCACAAAATGTATTGTTATCGTCAGAATGCTCTGAAATTTCACAATATTATACAAACCAGATTCCAAAAAAGTTGGGACACTAAACAAATTATGAATAAAAACTGAATGCAATGATGTGGAGATGGCAAATGTCAATATTTTATTCGTAAAAGAACATAAATGACAGACAGGTCAAAAGTTTAATCTGAGTAAAATGTAAAAATTTAAAGGAAAAATACAGTATGTTGATTCAAAATTTCTGTGTCAACAAATCCCAAAAAAGTTGGGACGAGTACCAATAAGTGGCTGGAAAATGGAAATTGAGCATATAACAAACAGCTGGAAGACCAATCAACACTAATTAGGTCAATTGACAACATGATTGGGTATAAAAAGAGCTTCTCAGAGTGTCATGCCGGGTACCCACCTAAATTGTCAGAACGCTCCTGCCGCCCTCTTTTGGCCGCTTGTCACTGATGCCGGGTACCCACTGGGACGCGTCTGATGACGCGCACTAGTGGGTGGCAGAGGGTCATCAGTTGTTGTGTTTTCATGCTGCTGGCAGATAAAATCAGCAGCATGTGACCCGCGATTCTACTGGAGTGGGTTTTCTACGAGCCGAACTGCAGCTCTGACAGTCTTTGTTGAGATTAAAACGGTTTTTTTTATGTTTGGGGTGATCGTACGCTGAGCGGACAGCAGCAACTGTTTAAAATGCAAAGATTCTTACCGGAGTCTGGTTCCAATTCATGGAGGCTCGATCAGGTAAGTTTAAAAAGTCCAAAAAAAGTCCCGTTGTCGTTGTGTAATCACATAGCAGAGGCTCTCCCGATTGGTTGCTGGACGCGTCGAGCAACGTCGAGCCGCAAAAACATCAACTTTTGAGACTTTGTCGGCTCGACGCTGCTCAACGCGTAGGTTGTTTCGGACGCGCGCGTGCGTGGAAAGGAACTGCCGTGTGCCGGCACGCCGCTTCAAAAACTCAAAACTAGGGATGCACCGATCCGATACCAGTATCGGTCCCGATATTAAATAAAGTTCTAGATCGGGTATCTGTGACAATGGACCCGATCCATAGGGGCAATCTATACAGTTTACAGTATATCTATGCTGAGCTCCGTGTGTGATGTAACGTTATGCGCCAGTGACACGCAGTGCAGTGGCACGTGCAGTTTTCCAAATGGAGCAAACGAAAGGTGAGACATCAGCTGTCCTTTGTATTTATTGTGGGACAAACGCGAGCGCGCGCTGTCAGCTGTCCCCTGTTTGTGGGACAGGCGCGAGCGTGCGCGGTCAGCTGTCCTCTTGTGGGACAGCTCGCAGAGATGTGTGTGCGCCGCCCACACATCTCCTCCGCGCGCTGTCTGTTGTCCTCTGTGGGACAGACGCGGATGAGATGTGTGCGCGCCGCATCTCCTCCGCTACGAGATGGTGAGCAGAAAATATTTGTAAGAAACGGCTCTACCTGAACTACACGGTAAAGTGTCTAAACGCATATTGGAGGAGATAAAAGATGTTAAAGCCATGAGTTTCACGACAGACATTTGGAGCTCTGACGTCTCCCCCGTGTCACTTTTAAGTTTAACGGCACACTGGCTGTATGAGAGTTTTGTGCCACACAGCGCAATGTTGAACGCAACAAACTTTCGTGGGTAACACGCCAGTGAAGCGATAGCAGCTAGCCTGAAGGAAATGTTTGACAAGTGGCAAATTCCGTTGAGCAAAATTCACGTGCTTGTGGGATGCAGGGGCGGTTCTGGGGTGGGGCCAACAAGGGCCGGTGCCCCTGTAACATGGAGCCTGGCCCTACCTGTGGCCCACCCTCCGTAAGGCAGCCAATGTATATAATTTTGGACTGAGAAACTGAACCAAGACTTCACCTAACAGTTATTTTCATTATAATTTTATTTGCTTATTCATATATTTTCTTCAGTCAATACAAATACTGTCTGTAAAATGTTTAATATTTTTCTCATTTGATTTTTTAAACCATTTTCTTTGGTTACAATGGTTAATCACTGCTTTAAAAAAATAAGAGAGAATATTTTGAATTCCTAATTGCACTCACTGAACAAGTTAAATTTAAAGATTTTTTTTATGTGTTCGACTAAGCTTGTGAACAGTTATTTTATTTAAGATTGCTGTACTGGTGCATAGTTATAAAATAAATGTGCAATTCAGTAGTTCATTTGTGTCTGTTTTTTGTTTTTTTTAATAGGAAAGAAATGTTTCAATTATTGCTGTTTTTAAATATCGGATCTGATCTGTATCGGCCGATACTAAACCTCAGATATCGGAATCGGAAGTAAAAAATGTGGATCGGTGCATCCCTACTCAAAACGCGCCGCTTCACGGTTCGCCGCGCCTCGACGCGTCTCCACATAGACTTTCAATGTAAACCGGCCGCTTCGGCCGCCCGACACGGGTCCGGTGGGTAACCAGCATCAGTGTCTCTCAGAAGCCAAGATGGTAAGAGGATCACCAATTCCACCATTGTTGCGCTGCGCAGAAAGATAGTGCAACAATACCAGAATGGTGTTACCCAGTGTAAAATAGCAAAGAATTTTAAGTTATCATCTTCAACCTGCATAACATCATCAAAAGATTCAGAGAATCTGGAACAATCGCTGTGCGTAACGCCAAAATTACACCACACGCGTTCCGGCTCCGCCCCGCTCCGGTCCGACCTCCGCAGCAAATACGCACCCATTATAATCAATGACAGAGTTTACACTGGCTCCGCACGGCGGCGGCGAGCTGCGGAGAGCAGACGGCAGTCCGTCAAAATTAAAAATTTTTCTATTTCTGCCGGACGCCGGAGCTGTGCGGAGTCAACTTTTGAAGATTACGTCGCACCAACAGGAAACTACTACTTCTCATATTTGCACTAATGTTTGTATTACATTACTGCCTATAGTCATACTACTGTTTACATTCACTGTTTACATTTATTAATACTGTTTACATTTATTACTACTGCTTTACATTTATTATTACTGTTTACATTTACACTAATTTTATCTACACTACTGCAGATACATATACAGCATTCTCTGACTAGCCTTATCTAAGGATGCCAAATGTGCCTTATGTGCCTTACTTCATTAGCCACTTTGCCTATATCAGAGTCAGAGAGTCTTTATTGTCATTTGCACCGCATGTGGTACATGTGATGAAAACGAGATTATGTACACGGGGTCCCAGTTACATCCAACAACAAATGCAAGAGAAAAACAGTAATAACATCTAGAACTAACTAAGAAAAACATCAACTAGTAATACACTAAGCCTAATATAGTGGGAATAAACAGCAGCACGAACATGAGTTTGTATGAGCAGATGGTCACAGATGAACACAGATGAACACAGCAACAAGAAAACAGATCAGCATCAGTATGATGTGATATTTTGCAGTGTTTATTTTTATTTATTCATGAGTCTAACAGCCTCAGGGTAGAAGCTGTTCCTCAGTCTAGTGGTTCTACACTTGATGCTCCTCAACCTCCGTCCTGAGGGGAGTGGGGCAAAGAGTGAGTGTGCTGGATGAGTGAGGTCTTTCATGATGCAGGTGGCTCTTTTCCTGCATCTGGAGGTGTAAATGTCTGTGATGGTGGGGAGACTGACTCCAACAGACTTCTGTGCAGCCTTCACCACTCTCTGTAGAGCTTTCCTCTCTTCAACTGTGCAGCCTCCATGCCACACGTTGATGCTGGAGCACAGGACGCTCTCCACTGCACACCTGTAGAACGAGGTGAGAACTGGGCTGCTCAGACCAGCACGTCTCAGCCGTCTGAGGAAGTAGAGTCTCTGATGACCTTTCTTGATCAGGCTGGTGGTGTTGTTGCTCCAGCTGAGGTTATCATTCATGTGTACACCCAAGTATTTGTAGCTGGAGACCACTTCCACTGCAGACCCACCTATTTTCAGTGGGGCATGGGTGTGTTTGTTCCTTCTGAAGTCCACAATCATCTCCTTTGTCTTCTTCACATTCATGTGAAGATTATTCTCTTTGCACCAGCTCTCCAGGTGTTCCACCTCCTGTCTGTAGCTGGACTCATCATTGTTTGTGATGCATCCCACCACCGCTGTATCATCTGCAAACTTAACAATATACCAACATCAACTACCTCATACATATACATGTACTGTGTACATTAACTTATATGCTGCTGTGCCACTCTTTGCAAATGTCAACGCTAGAAACTTCAGTTTATTTTATAGATATACGTTTTATACTTTTTATACTACTATGCAAAAACTCAGGACAGTATTACACTTTTATTATTTCATTTTATGCTTATGTTCATTGGGTGTTTGGTGTTTTAGGGGTGTTTGGTGTTTCAGTGTTGGTGTAAATTTTCATACTTTTATACTATTATGAAAAAACTCAGGACAGTGTTACACTTTTTTTACTATTTTATGCTTATGTTTATTAAATGTTTTAGTGTTTAGTGTTTAGATGGTTACTGTTGCACCGAGGGACTGAGAGAAACGCAATTTCGGCCCTGTGTATGTCCTGTACATATTGCAGTTCTGACAATAAAGTTGACTTTGACTTTTGACTTTGAAAAGGAACGAGCACAACTTCCGTATTTACAAAATAAAATCACCACGGGCGGACTTAATCCTAGCTCTATACGGATCTATTTGTACAAAAATGCTTTCAAACTATCATTTATGACTACGCCTACAAACGCAATACAATAAATAAATAAATAAAGTATTTTATTCTGAAATGTAATACATCACTTCCTGTTGCTCAAACCATGTCCTGTCGCTCATTTACGAGAGAAGATCAAGGCAGCAGTCTCTACTGTTGTTCTCCTTCTTCCACCGAATGAATTGTTTTGTTCTGACTTACTTATTTATCACTTGATTTATCGCGCGATCCCGCAAATCCCGCGCATGCGTCTAGGAGCGGCGCATGCAGGCGGACCTGAGCTGAGCGGAGGAAGTGGAAATTGGAGTTTGAGACGCTCAGCTGCGACCTGCGGAGCGGACCGTATGTAGTGTAATTTTGGGGTAAAGCCCCCAGTATAGCTCCGCGTGAGTCCGAGCGCCGCGGCACGCCGTGTGAGCGCCGCGGCAAAAGCCTTTGATCGCGGACGTGAACGCGCCAAGCTCAAATTTTACTACGCCTACGCGCGCACGTTAATAAACTGCCTCGCGTGTCAGCAAATGACCAATCAGCTACCTCAATTTGTCCTGTAGGTAAACGCTCCGCCCGGCTGCAGCTGCTGGAGCCTGCACTCCAGAGAGCTGCGATTGCACAGAGTATAATATGAACTGCCGGTGCGCAGCACACGCGAGTCCAGCGGTACTGGACACAACGCACAGCTATACTGGAGGCTTTAGGGTCAAGGCCGTAAAACTCTACTGGATGCTCGTGATCTCCGAGCCCTTAAAGGTCACTGCACCTCAAACAGGAATGCCACTGTCAAGGAAATAACAGAATGGGCTCAGGAATACTTCCAGAAAGCATTGTCAGTGAACACAATCCACCGTGCCATCCGCCGTTGCCAGCTGAAACTCTACAGTGCAAAGAGGAAGCCATTTCTAAGCAAGCTCCACAATTTTGACAATTTGCTCTTGTCAAGTAATAATAATAATAATAATGAATTCAATTTATAACGCGCTTTTCATTAGTGAAAATCTCAAAGCGCTACACACATTGAATGCTACACACATTCATACACCGGTAGCGGCAGACTACCATGCAAGGTGCTTTCCAGTCCTACCGGGAGCAACTCGGGGTTAAGTGTCTTGCCCAAGGACACAACGTGTCTGTGCTGAGAATAGAAGAATTAAGCAAGCTTATGAACAAAAAGTAGACATAGAATCAAAATTGCGCAAAGAAAGACAGGAGTTAAAGAGGATTGTGATGCAAAATGATGCTGAAATTATAAAATTGAAAAAGTCTATGGAACTGGTCTGTCCAAAAGTGCAGAAGAAGAAACATAAACATAAGTGTAAATTTAGGAGACTGTTGGGAGAAGTCAGAAAATAACTGAACTGTGCAAGAAAAAAAAATCAAAGAACTGGATAATGACAAACTGCAGGGGTTGTTATTGGACTGTGAATCTTCAACTGACTGTGACACTGTGTCACAGTGAAGAAGGATTCTAAAACATATTCCTCATCCTACAGACTTGCAGCATACTCATGCATCCTCCACCAGGTGCCAGTGGAGGAGACAAGTACCGGTAATCTTATAGCAGATGTTGTTAAGAATATCACTGGCTATAAGGTTGAAGGAAAGGCTGATGTTTTGGTTGCCCAATTTGCATATGAACTTGGTGTGTTAAGTGAAGTGCAGGTTGAAGAAGGGGTAGTGAATGAGAAATGTGTTGAGTTTACTCTTGGTTGGGATGCAACATATTTGTCAGATGAGTACATCAGTGAGGTTCATCCCCTGTTTCCGGGTGATCCCCCTTCCTGCCCATGGGGACTTCAGTTACAGGTGAATGCATTAGCAGGAGGGACTACAGATGACTTTGCAACTCATATAAAGGAAGCGCTCAGTAACCGTGTTTCCATCTATTTTCAATTCGAATTTTGAGCGAATTTTTGAAATTCCGCAAAAATGTAAATAAAAATTAATGCGAATCAGAAGTGTTTCCATTAACTGGCTTGAAGCGCATCTACCAGGCCACGCAAAGCGGCATTACGTCAGACGTCAGCATCATTACGTCAGCGTTACGCATGTCTACAGTAAACAGGAAGTAGCGGTTGAAAACAGGACCCGACCACACATCTCGGCAAAATGGAGAGAATATTTCAGGTATGTGTTGCTATCGGGCAAGTTGTATTTATTCTGTCATGCCAACTAGTTTTAGCGATGTTACATGTTGTCCGGAGATGAAGTCACGTGACGTGAATGTTCGCTACGGCAGAACTGAGTCGGCAAATCTGTTTCCATCTCTCGTTTTGCGCATCAGCTCTGTTTCGAAGACCCCAAAAACCACCTCAAGCGAGCGTATCAACTTTTTTGCAAATTAGAGGAAGTTAATTCGAATCGTGCCGTTTCCATTCTGCTTTTCTGGTGCGATACTTCAAAATGCGCATCTAGAAACCTTGATGGAAACATGGCTAGTGACATCAGTGAAACATATGCAAGTCTGACCCCAAAAATACACTGCACGCGGCTCCGCCCCGCTCCGGTCCGCAGGTCGCAGCTGAGCGAGTCCAATTTCCACTGCCTGCGCTCCGCTCAGGTCCGCCTGGATGCGCCGCTCCGAGACACGTGCGAGATCGCGCGATAAATCAAGTGATAAATAAGTAAGTCAGAACAAAACAATTCATTCGGTGGAAGATGGAGAACAACTGTAGAGAGACTGCTGCCTTGATCTTCTCTCGTAAATGAGCTACATGGTTTGAGCAACAGGAAGTGATGTTTACATTTCAGAATAAAATACTTTTTTATTTATTTATTTCTTGTATTGCGTTATTAGGCGTAGTCATAGTCATAAATATAATAGTTTAGTCATAGAATAGTCATAAATGATAGTTTGACAGCATTTTTGTACAAATAAATCCGTATAGAGCTAGGATTAGTCCGCCCGTGGTGATTTTATTTTGTAAATACGGAAGTTGTGCTCGTTCCTTTTCCTGTTGGTGCGACGTAATCTTCAAAAGTTGACTCCGGCACAGCTCCGTCATCCGGCAGAAATAGAAAAATTTCTAATTTTGACGGACTGCCGTCCGCTCTCCGCAGCTCACCGCCGCCGTGCGGAGCCAGTGTAAATTCTGTCATTGATTATAATGGGTGCGTATTTGCTGCGGAGGTCGGACCGGAGCGGGGCGGAGCTGCAACGCGTGTAGTGTATTTTTGGCGTAACAGCTACCAGTTCTTTGGAAGTGAGCAATATTTTCATCTCAAAACTCAAAAACACCATTTCAAATCGAGTGGCTGTAAACAAATGTGTCAGAGAAAAACTAGAAGATTTAAACATTGAACTGTTGCAGCTGAATTGTAATATCCATCCCCTTGATGGTATAGCCAAAGGTTCAGTATGTAATTTCTGGAACACGCTGGAACTTAGGAAAATTTTGAACAGAGACACGTTTCTGGTTCCTCCCCCCTCAGAGCCATATATGGCTCTGCTCCCCCTTGCTCTGTTGAAATTCAAATTCAAGCTCTGTTTTTATTGGCTGATTCAAATTCAAGCTCTGTTTTTATTGGCTGATTCAAAGTTCAAGCTCTGTTTTTATTGGCTGGTTAACGGCGTGTCACTGTGGCTTTTTAGAAATGCTTTTAGAGAAGCAAGGGGACAATAGTTTTTTTTCAGAGATTACTTGTCTAAAATCAGTATGTCAGGAGGTAGTGACAGAGTGAAGAAATATGTTAAAAAAATATATTGTTAGAAAAGTTACATACAGCTCCTTTAAACAGCTGGAGAAACAAAAACAGATTGTGGGACAGCTTCTCGGTCGTGGCTGCTGTGCAAATAATTTGATATATGCTCTGTCAAAAATGAGACTTAAACAAGGAAAAGGTGACCCCAAAGGCTTCAAATCATTCCTCAAAAAAGTTGGCATTGATCTCAAACTGATTATTTGATACGTGGGGAACAGACTTCATGTTATGTTCCATTTAGCAGGAATATTTTTCACTTACAGAACACACATTTTAGATTGCCTGCAGCATTTTTGCAACTGTACCAGTGGATTACGCACATCAATCATCAAGGACCTCAGCAACGCTTCAATTGTTGTTCACCTGGAGAGCCTGGGTCTGTTGGGGAAGATTGTAAAGGGCGAGGCAGACCTCTGCGCTGTTGCCAGCGCCGCTCGACGCGCGTGTGCTACGCGCAGCCGGTTCACAGCAGAGCTCCGCTTGAGCAGCTGCTCGGGGAGCGTTTACTTACAGGACAAACTGAGGTCGCTGATTGGTCATTTGCTGACACACCTACTGAAATGATTGACAGGTCTGTGAGTGGTGAGAAAAGCCACAGGTTGCGCAGCGTTTATCTGTGTTTATATGTTAATAAAAAGTTAAAATAAATAAAATAAAAACAGGGAACGCTGCTCCTGCAACCCACCAGGAAATATTTAGAAGCTGGCGTATCCACGTTAGACATGAGTTTAGTTCACTTGTGACAAGTTCATTCATTCCTCCTGGTGACCGCTTCAAGCGATCGCTTGACTTTTGGCAAAAAAACAAAAGAAAAGTCAGATCAGCGATGAAGAAGGGATATTTAATACATTTGTGTTTCATACAAAACAGTCCGCCACCAGGGCAGTTTATTGTGAGACAACGCGCGCGCGTGAGCGGTCTTAAAATTTGAGCTTGGCGCGTTCACGCGAGCGTTCAAAGGCTTGTGCAACGGTGCTCGCACGGCGCTCTCAAGGCGTGGCGCGGCGCTCGGTCAAGCGCGGAGGTCTGCCTCGCCCTTTAGTGGGCCATGAATGTCTCTTCTCTATGGTAACAAGGCTAGCAAAACAAACCTTGAAGTTGTTCCCTTCTTGAAGTGTGCTGTTAAAAACCTGACCAAATTTGAAGAAGAATCGCTTAATCACTTCTACCCTGAGGCTGTTAGACTCATGAATGAATAAATAAAAATAAAAATTTAATAAACACTGCAAAATATCACATCATGCTGATGCTGATCTGTTTTCTTGTTGCTGTGTTCATCTGTGACCATCTGCACATACAGACTCATGTTCGTGCTGCCATTTATAATGATGTTTTTCCACTACATTAGAGCTTAGTGTATTACTAGTTGATGTTTTTCTTAGTTAATTCTAGATGCTATTACTGTTTTTCTCTTGCATTTGTTGTTGGATGTAACTGGGACCCCGTGTACACAATCTCGTTTTCATCACATGTACCACATGCGATGCAAATGACAATAAACACTCTCTGACTCTTAATGTCCTCGAAGCCAAAAAGGATATTTCTGAGAATCCATTGAATGATAATGATGTCCTCAGCTGTCTGCAAAAAGTGGATGATGAATCCCAGAGTGAGCTGAAAGAGACTCTTCACGTCCTCTTCAAGGCAACGGTCAGAGTGCTAACCCGGCAGCTACAACCATACCTCTCAGGAGTCTTGTCAAATCCCTCCACTGCAATGTTGGAGCAGACCAAGTCAGCCCTACTGACAACATGTTTAGTGAAAGAGTTATCCCCATGGTTGATAGTCAGCACCACCGCGCACCAAATGCCACTATGGGATACATCGACGGGAAGGTGCGTGCAAAGCAGAACAAGACCCTTGAATGGTTGAAAAAGAAGGACTGTATTGAGCAGAACCGCCTCCTCCTGTTTGCTGTCAAGCGAGCAAAACAAGTGAGTGTAGCAGGATGACCTGCCGTCATTGAATGCACCACACATGCAGAGATGTGATTGGTGGGTCTGGGGCTGCTTCCGGTATAAAAAGGGGCAAGTCCTCATTGATTGACACACGTCATCCGTGCTGGCTGTGTCGCGCTAGCATTGAGGTGCAGGGTCGCGATGATCCACTGTTTTCGTGACATGTACGAGTTTCCGGTTTCCCTCTGCTGTTGAGGTGGAACACGCTGCTGCTGTTTGTCCTTGGCGACAGTCTGCCTCCTGTTTTGTTCGTGGCCGTATCTACTGTGGTCTGGATTGTCCCGACTGGTTCTGCCCCCATCCGGGTCGTCCCTCGCCTGCCGGCTGGTCCTGGGACTGTTTGGCGCCCGCTGTCTGAACGGCGTGGCGTGGGCTACGTCACGCGTCCTGCGGGCCGAGCTGAGCCGACTGATGCCAGCTCAACCACTCATACAGGAGTCGGTTTGAGTGGCGTCGATTTGGGAGCAGCGGATCTCACCAGGGCGGACTCTGGACTACTGAGAGAGACTGTGTGTGGGTTTTTCCCTTTTAACATACTGTATTACTGTATTGCACTTTTATTCTGAATTGAGCTTTAACTGCCTTTTTAAACTGTAAATATTTTAAATTTAGGATTTTATTTAATTAAACTACTGTGCAATTTATTGGTGTCTGTGTGAACTTGTCTCATGCCTCATCTGCAACGGGTCTATGTGCCTTAAGGGTAACTTTTAGTAAAGTTTTTAACCAAATTCACTTATTTTATTAAAAATAGATTTTTTTTTTTTAAACTAAAGTTCCCTATTTTTATCAATACCCGTCCGGCTACATGAGGAGAATCAGAAAGGAACGGGAAAGACTATGTGAAAAGGAATACCAGGCCAGACAAGAGAAGAAGAAGCAAAAGAAGGAAACCAAACATCGGAACACAGTGGAGAAGAAATTGAAAGCAGCAGTAGAAAGTGGTGAATTTAAGGATGAGCTGGCCGAAGAACTGAGTTTGAGTGAAGAGCAGAGAAAAGTTCTTGGTGATGTTCCTCAACTTTTATTATGTGACTTTTATTTATTTTAATTATTTTATTACCTGATTGTGATTGTTTTGTTGTGTGTACAGCACTTTGGTCCTGTAGGTGTTTAAAGTGCTCTATAAATAAAGCTGGTATGGTATGGTATGGTATGTTGTGAACAATCCCAAGAGTCTGGTTGATTGTTGTATTGACCATGTCTGGTTTTCTGAAGAGGATGGATGCAATGCACTTTACCGTGGTAGGGTGTTGAGAGTGTGGCAAAAGAGAAATGGCTTGACAACAGTCTGTTTGTCATACTGGAGAGACAATGAGGCTGAGGACGAGTGTGAGGACCATCAAATGCCCCTCTTCAATTTACTGACAGACTACAGCCTGGGTGATCTTGCTTTGAATTAAAGGTGAGGGGAAATAATGCAGGAAATGTTTTAAATCAGGGCATAAGGTGCTGTTTTAGAACCCTCTCATTCTGAGCTCAATTTTGATATCCTACACAATATAGTTTGGCACAAATTAAAATTTGCAGTTTTTTTCAATATGGTCAACATAGATTCTGCATAATACTTGAAAATGATGTCATAGTGAATACTTATCGTTTAAAAAAGCTAAGTCTGGTCCTCTGGACATTCAAAAACCAAAACAAAAAAGTAGAAACTTTCCGTCATTTGGACGAAAGACGAAACGTTTCTACTTTTTTGTTTTGTTTTTGAATGTCCAGAGGACCAGACAGCTTTTTTTAGATTTTTCTACCTGAATTATTGAGCATGCATCAGGGTAATACTTATAGTTGTACAGAAATCACCTTAGAATGCATTACAAATTGTGCATGTTTGTTTTCATTGAAGTAACCATTTCTGCTAGCTTCGACTGCACTAATGTGACCTTTGACCTTGGAGTCATCCAGGTCACCTGGTGACCCCAACGTCAGCAGGAAAAACATTTACTGTACATATATTCAGTGACATCCCCACTGAATTTGATTAGGATGGTGTTTACCACTTAGAACTGGTGTTCATTTTAATAAACACTTCTTTTCAGTCAGAAGTCTATTATTGTCACAATTTTTTTCTCTGTTGCTATGTAAATAAGCTTAATAAAAGTACATTAAAACTACTACTTTGAATGACAATTTCTCCTGTCTTATTCATTCAATATTAACAAATGAGGTGTCCTTTTGTTGCAATTTTAGTGCTCTTTTATTGTTGCAAGCAGGCGGCCATTAAAACAACTTTTGAAAAATGTCCAAGTGCCTATTTATCCAAGTGCCTATTTAATGCGTAGTCGTTCAACATTAGGTAATTTAAGTTCGATACTTTAAACATTATAACCACACTTTCAGATACTGTGCGCACATAAGAAGCTCTAAAAGTGATCTACCACATTAATAACAGTCAATCAAATATAAACGGAGCTCATATCTTAAAGGAGAAATGAAAAGTGTTTTTAAGCTAATAGTAGTCTAATGAAAAGCATAAAATAAGCTTGTTGAGAAATTTTCACAAGTCAAAAATGTCATCCTAACTCAAATTTAGACTTTGCAAAGTGAAAAAATTCTCATCTGGTGTTTTTGACCCCCCTCCTCCTGCCTGCTCTCCGTCCCCTGAATATGACGTAGGCAGTGCAACGAGTCGTCCCTCATACAGTAATATTAGTGTGTGTATCTAGTTGTGGACAAAAAGGTTTCAGTGTGTAGCAATTATGGATGCAGCAAAAAAAATCTATTTTTTAAAGAATCAAGATTCTTAGTCCTGGCGATTCAGAATCTATTCTAAAAGCCCCAAAATCGATTTTAAAACTTTTTTAAAATTTTATATTGTATTTTTACCGCTCCTGTGCATTCGGCCGCTGTAGAATTTTGGCCGTGTAGGGCCACCGTAGTTAGTTAGCCAGGCAGCTCCCAATGGAGCCTGCTAGCAAGGAGGGAGACAGCATGTTTCAACTTGCTCCTTCATCTTTAAAAATCATTTTAGATCCTACTATGTTCTGGGGAAGACAGAGCTTAACAAGACATTGGTAACTGTTTCAGGACATTTTCAACACCCCCACTTCCACGTTAGCATACGGCGCTAGCATGCTAACGTTAGCATACGGCGCTAGCATGCTAACGTTAGCATGCGGCGGCTAACGCACGGCTATTCGTATTTCCAGGATAGAAATGCCCATTAATGCACTAAATCACCAAACTGTTTTTGACAAACTAAAGTGATATCCTTCAGATTCAAAAAAGTCTTCTGCTTCCATTTTAAATGACAGACAGGAGGACAGTAATGATGGGTTTATAGCTTCAGTGTTATTGTAAGATAGCAAAGGAGGTCTTAATTGCGTCATAAAAGTGCGTCCAGAAAATTACTACAGAAATCACTGTACTTCGGCATGTAGCAGGAAAAATGTAAAAAACAGCATACTAAGTATGTTTATGTGTGTTGTTTACTATATGAAATTCTTGTTATATCGATTTTTTCAGATTTGATTAAATTTCTCCTTTAAATCCCACCTCGCGCTACAAGCATTAACCCGCCTCTCTTCACTGCGTCACTTCGACTCCTTCAGTTGGAGTCGCCATTTTTGTTTGGCTGTTGAAACATTAGCTAAGCGCTAAGTTTAATAATTCAGAGGAAAAGAATGTTGTAACGATCAGTAGCGATAGACAAGCACCTACCTTGACTAAATACTTTTAAACTACAACGCAAAAATATTCACAGTAATTATGTACATTTGCTTACCCCCTTCGTCTAGCGTTGCCAAACGCTTCTGCAACGCTTCACATCACAGACTGCTCTGCCAACCACACAGTCCGACTGCGGCAGGCGCATTGCCTACTGACCACGCCCATTCCACACTTACCACGCCTGCGCAGTGCTCCCATTGGCGGAAAACGATTAAAGGCAGCGCAGCCTATTGGCTTTTCCAGCTGCCATTCAAACTCAAAGTGGAGCAATTATGGGAGCAACAGATGGCTCGCCAAACGGCAGAGGTTAAAATAAACCCAAAAAGCAATTTACTTAAAATATTTATTGACTTTCAGATTTAGGCAACCACATTATAAAAATGAACAGTGTTCACATAAAACGAATGAAAAATAAAACAGACCTGAGTGTCAAAAAACACCAAGACAAGAAGAAACGTGAAACAAACTATTGTAAATGTGATTTTTGCATTGTTAGGTTGCATGAGTGTCTTTTGTTGTTTCTTATATATGGTCCTATTATAAAAATGATTTTTCATAATCTCTCCAAAGAACATTAATACTTCTATTTTTTTCTGCCCAGTCAACTTGTTTTGGAAATAGGCAATATTTCAAAACTAGTCTAAAGATTTAACCATATACATGTTAACACTTTGACATTGTAGGCAAAGCTACAAAGATGCATATTCAGTGCATTCAACCATGTTCCTGTTACAACCAAAAACTGAACAGCTACAACTAAACAGTTGCCTGAGCAAGTACCCTTTCTTTTCCAGCATATGTTCCATTTATCAAGGGAATAAAAAAAACTGCAATTGTATGGCTGATTTATTTTACTGCATTGCTGTAAATTGCTTCAAACTATTTTAGGTTAAAAAATGATAAATTGAAAGAATAGTAGATTATGAGCAGTAATTACACACTATCAAACCCATATAAAAAATTTAATGAAATGTACAGGTGATAACCAATTCTCTTGTCAACACACAACCTCTTCAGCGATTTTACTCAAATATATCATGCCAAATCATGCTCAAGATTTTGTAATGATCTACCAACAGCTTGCATGCTATTTAGGATTTTGCTTAATCATACAAAAATGGAAAGGTTTTTGCAAGTGATGGTCAAACCATGAATTATAAACAATCTGAGGATTAAAATCCAACACTTTTTTAATATGAAACTACATTTGTTTGAGTTATTTTTACACACTACAGTACCTTTAACTTAAAAATGAAACTATACTGTGTGTGATTATATATGAGAGGTTTAAACTACCTAAAAACAATGTTTCATTCATGATATTGTATTATTCCTTTGCATACTGAGAAAGGGTGACCAAAATGCATGATAAAGGTTTGACTCAGAACGAGCACTCGCACTGCTAAAGAGATCAAGTCTATTCATAAATTTAGTTTTGTTACATTTGCTCCATCACAGAAAGCTCATTATTTCCTAAATAGTTTTTCTTTGTAAGCATAAGTCCTTCATCATGACCACTTGGAGCTGATATGTTAAGAGATTTTTGAACATGTATATGATGAATGAAGCTAGTGTATTTGCCACAGACAGAATATGATATTTTACAACCATTTAAAACAATGACTGCAACACTCAAGAGTCCAAAGAGAAACATACAACCTTGCTTACTTAAACTGACTTTTTTTGTTGTAATTGTCATTAATAAAAAAAGTAAAAAATATTTTTTGCTTTTAACTTTTAAAATACAATCTTTGTACAAGTTAACCAAATAATGCAGTGAATATTTTTTTTTTTTTTAACAAAGTAAAAAGATGGCTTTGGAGACATGCACTGTCAAACTAGCCTGTACAGTCTTAATGAAAACATTTCCCTCTGCCTACAGAGCACAAGGAAACCTTCAAAAGGTAGACTAGGTTATTTTTAAAACCACTCAATCAATAAATAACACTATAAAATCATTACAAAAACATTTCAGAAACCTATAAAGGTATCAGATGGCAGTTTAGATCTCTTAAGAAAGTCAACACAATTTCATTCTAAATGAATCCCCACCGTCACATTTCATTGGAATTGAGAAGGAAAAGAAAAATATCTACATTTTTCTTGAAGCATTTTGTGTCTCAATTTTTAAGTCTACAAACCTTATTGTCTCACAAGTAAACTGCAAAAAAAAACAAAAGAAGAAAAAATCTATTCCAGTACATTTCTCCACCAAAGTGTTAGGTGAGGATATTCATAAAAACAAAAGAGTACAAAGTGTTATGTAACAAAATGGGAGTTAGAAATTTCAAGTACAGCACATAATAATGGATCCTGGTCACAAGATTATTTGGGTAAGGGTGGAAGAGGGGGAGGTGGTTCTGAAGGTAGAGGTGGGGGTCTGGAGTTGTTCCCTCTGGAGCCACCAGAACACCGGTAGTCGCCGTACTGAGATCTGTATTCATACATGGACGGCTGGACTCCCTGTGCGCTCAGTAATGAGTTCAGCATTTCAAAAGTATCCTGGTACTCGTTGGACTGGCCTCCCCCTGCAGAGCCGTGCCCGTTAGTGTCTGTCTTGTCACTTTTAGAGTGTGAAAAGGTTCCTTGGTTATGGGGAAGGCCCAGAGAAGGCAGCAGGTCAGGACCGTGACCCACATTTTGCCCAGAGGAGGAAGACAGTGACGGTAACTGGTAGGCATTTCTAGAGGTCTTGCTGACTTTAGGAACTGGGTGGGAGCCTGCTATGGGTTCTTGGGTGTGTGTCCTCTTTCGGGACGAGGAGGAGGATGAAGAGCCCGATCTAGAGGACTCGCTCTGGGCTTTTCTGCTGCTTCCTGACACCCCACTGGAACTAGATGAATGTTTGTGTGAAGAGGAGGAAAGAGCACCGGTGGAGGAGGAATGGTGGTGATGGTGACGGTGGTGGTGGTGGTTGGCCCTGTGTTTGTCTCTGCTCTTTCCCTCCTCTCCTGAAATTCCCTTTTGCTTTTCAGGCACTCGTATTCTCACTTTAATGTCTGAGTCCTGACCCCGGGCACCGTCACTGTGCCCGCTACTGCTGCCACCCCCAACTACTGGAAAACGCATTTTCAGAGCCCGGTCGTACCTCTCCTTTTCTAAGGGAATTTTAAGAATAATGGGCAAGGGGTTAATGTTGGCGGTGGAAGAGGAGCTGGACTGCTGGTGATGATGCTGCTGCTTCTCCTTCCGCTGCTGCTGGCCAATGAGAGCCTGGGCTGCATTCGCATATTCTCTTTTTACGCTGGCCTCCATGTTCTCAAGCTTCCTCTTCTGCGCTGCCAGGACATCAGCATTCTTCACACGATACTCACTCAGTGATACTTTGGCTGGGGCTGGGATGTGAACCTCATGATTGGGCTGCTGCTGTTGCTGCTCAGTTCCAGCCTGGCCTTTTCCGCTCCACGTCTGAGCACCACCAGGTACTCCCCTACTCTTGTCACCCATGGACGAGGAAGAGGAGGTAGATGGTGGAGCTGAGAGGCTCATAAGACCTGCCACAGTAATCTCTGATGAGGCCATAGAGATCATGTTGATTATTGTGTCCCTCTGATCGCCCTCTTCTTGAACCTTTGGCTTGACCTTTGCTGTTTGACCTCCAGCCTAGAAGCAAAAAAGCCATGAAGTCAATAGTTAAAGGTAGTGTGTAAAAATAACTCCAAAGATTTGGCTGAATCCAACAAGTGGGAAGAAAACAAATACGAAAATATAACTTTTACCTTCCAGTTGCGAATGCGTTTCAGTCGACTGGGTGTTTTCTCCAGGATTTGAAGGAACTCGTGCGTGAGCTCTGAAAAGATTTTCAAGTTAATAAATAGAACCCAAATAGATAAAGCCCCCAGTATACTCCCACGTATGTCCGTTCATGCGTACGTACTGTACGCAGAGGGTTCAGACATCATACTCGAGTATCCACCCTGAGCAGCTGCAGCGCAGCTCCACAGACAAGGAGCGTTTACCTACGGGACAAATTGAGGTCGCCGATTGGTCATTTGCTGACACGCCTACTGAATCGACGGGTCGAAAAAAAAAAAAACTAGCGCAGGCAGCCTCAGCGGTGTTCTGTTTATATGTTGTTAATAAAAAGTTCTAATAAAATTTTTAAAAAAAAACGGAGCGCTGGTCCTGCAGCCCACACATCAGACCAGCACACCAGGAAATCTCCAGAAAAGAACCTCCCGCAGCCACGCTGGACCTGAGTTTAATTCGCTCGTGACAAATTCGTTCATTTCTCATCATTGAGTCAATGGAGGAAGAAGAGATCACTGCCTTTTGGCAAAAAAACTAAAGAAAAGGCCAGATCAGGGATGAAGAAGGGGAATTTAATACATTGGTGTCACATCCAAAACATGTCCGGCGCCGGGCAGTTTATTGTGCGAAACCGCTTTTGTGTATGCGGTCGTAAAAATTTAGCTTTGCGCGTACATGCACTGCGGTACACTTGTACCTCTGCGTACGTACGTGCGTACCTCTGCATATAGACGTACGCGGGAGTATACTGGGGGCTTAACTTGTTCATCTTTTATACGATACATTTTAAAGTGCTACCTTAATAACGGGTAGCAAACCACTGACTACTCTAGACTGACAATATACAGTATTCTCTTTGAAGCCAATCGACGCGCCGGTACTAGAGTCACGTGACTGATTTCAGTTGCTCTAGCAGAAAAGACACAGCCTCTCAGATATGTTATTTAATTAGTCAAAAGTACAGACTTTATTCTACACAACAGTTTTAAAATTGTGTTGATAGGCCAAGTAAAACCAGAATTAGTTATGATAAATAATCCACGCCACGTTTTTCCCCAAATCATCATATCTGAAGCACATTAGAGCGAGAGGCTGCAGCAAAGACAGTCTCAAGAGACAAAACACCCTCATCACCCTCCACTCTCACCGCCCATCCCCGCTGAACAGATAAACAACCACCTTTATGATGGATGCACAAAGTTATTTGTCAAGCACCAAAAAAAATCTACAGGAAGAAGAAAAAGAGACGGAAGATGAACAGAGTTCAAAAAGCAATAACGTCACAGCGATAGTCATGAGGTCTGAGAGATTTGAGATATTTAGTGATAGGGTTTTATAGTTGGAGTTTGGTCTTTAGTCAGTTTTAATGTGTTTGAGTCAAAACAATGAGGCAAATTTTGAATGTGAGAAGTTGCAGACCCAGAAGAGGACAGAAACCCAGAGACAGAACCTCTCAGAGAGGATAATGAGAAAAACAGTCCGAGTCAGACCGAGAGGACTTTGTTGATGAAGAGGGTGATCATGATTTGTTTTACAAGAGGAAAAAGTGGACTGAGCCCCACTAGATCTGACTCTGTGCAGAGGAGGGGGGCCAGAACCCCTGTGACTGCTACTTTTTCCACAGACTTATACAAGGCTGTGGCTAATTATTTTTTTATTTTGGACAGGCTAACGAGTTTCTTGCTGCCAAAAGCATTTCGCTTCATCACACCCAGGCACTCACGTACCTACCCAATACACATAGGGGGTTGAATGAATGGGTCCTCGTGACACACAGACAGAAGCTGTGTCCTAATCCAACGGCTGCATACTTCGAAGGACCCGGTCGACGTAGGCCGGGTCCTTCAAAGACTACGTAGACCGGGTCTAAGTCGGCAGCTGTGTATGGTGACAGGTCTAGCCTTCAAGGTTACGTCGGTGTCTGTCCTGTCACCTAGCAACCGTGACAGAGCTCAGCTGAAGAAAGAATGGAGATCGAAATTTTGTTGATTTTACTGGCTTTTTTATTATTCTAGAGGAAATAGAGTAACTTTATCGCCACTGGCAGCATGTTTTATATATTCTGCTGAGAGACAGGTAACCTACAAACCGGATTCCAAAAAAGTTGGGACACTAAACAAATTGTGAATAAAAACTGAATGCAATGATGTGGAGATGGCAAATGTCAATATTTTATTTGTAATAGAACATAGATGACAGATCAAAAGTTTAATCTGAGTAAATGTAACATTTTAAAGGAAAAATATGTTGATTCAAAATTTCACAGTGTCAACAAATCCCAAAAAAGTTGGGACAAGTAGCAATAAGTGGCTGGAAAAAGGAAATTGAGCATATAACGAACAGCTGGAAGACCAATTAACACTAATTAGGTCAATTGACAACATGATTGGGTATAAAAAGAGCTTCTCAGAGTGTCAGTGTCTCTCAGAAGCCAAGATGGTAAGAGGATCACCAATTCCACCATTGTTGCGCAGAAAGATAGTGCAGCAATACCAGAATGGTGTTACCCAGCGTAAAATAGCAAAGACTTTTAAGTTATCATCATCAACCGTGCATAACATCATCAAAAGATTCAGAGAATCTGGAACAATCGCTGTGCGTAAGGGTCAAGGCCGTAAAACTCTACTGGATGCTCGTGATCTCCGGGCCCTTAAAGGGGACCACATGTAAGTATTTAAAATTTTTATGTTATGTCTGTGTGCTATCTTGACAATATTAATTCATTTTAATACACAAAATA
>JBBPBX010008625.1:0-11514 GCA_038048925.1 Garcialebias charrua
GTTCCCCTATTCAAAAAGGGGGACCGTAGGGTGTGTTCCAACTATAGGGGGATCACACTCTTAAGCCTCCCTGGTAAGGTCTATTCAGGGGTTCTGGAGAGGAGGGTCCGTCGGATAGTCGAACCTCGGATTCAGGAGGAGCAGTGTGGTTTTCGTCCTGGTCGTGGAACACTGGACCAGCTCTACACCCTCAGCAGGGTCCTGGAGGGTGCGTGGGAGTTTGCCCAACCAGTTTACATGTGTTTTGTGGACTTGGAGAAGGCATTCGACCGCGTCCCTCGGGGGGTTCTGTGGGGGGTACTCCGGGAGTATGGGGTACCAGGCCCTTTGATAAGGGCTGTTAGGTCCCTGTACGACCGGTGTCAGAGCTTGGTCCGCATTGCCGGCAGTAAGTCAGGCTCGTTTCCGGTGAGAGTTGGACTCCGCCAAGGTTGCCCTTTGTCACCGATTCTGTTCATAACTTTTATGGACAGAATTTCTAGGCGCAGCCAAGGTGTTGAGAGGATCCGTTTTGGTGACCTTAGAATCGCTTCTCTGTTTTTTGCAGATGATGTGGTCCTATTGGCTTCATCAGTTCGTGATTTACAACTTTCACTGGAGCGGTTTGCAGCCGAGTGTGATGCGGCCGGGATGAGGATCAGTTCCTCCAAATCCGAGGCCATGGTCTTGAGCCGGAAAAGGGTAGCATGCCCTCTCCGGGTCGGGGAGGAGGTCCTGCCCCAAGTGGAGGAGTTTAAGTATCTCGGGATCTTGTTCACGAATGAGGGAAAACTGGAGCGTGAGATCGATAGGCGGATAGGTGCAGCGTCCGCAGTGAAGCGGGCGCTGTACCGGTCTGTCGTGGTGAAGAGAGAGCTGAGTCAAAAGGCAAAGCTCTCAATTTACCGATCGATCTACGTTCCCACCCTCATCTATGGTCATGAGCTTTGGGTTATGACCGAAAGAACAAGATCTCGGATACAAGCGGCTGAAATGAGTTTTCTCCGCAGGGTGGCTGGACTCTCCCTTAGAGATAGGGTGAGAAGCTCAGTCATCCGGGAGGGACTCGGAGTAGAGCCGCTGCTTCTCCACATCGAGAGGAGCCAGTTGAGGTGGCTCGGGCATCTGGTTAGGATGCCTCCTGGACGCCTCCCTGGTGAGGTGTTCCGGGCATGTCCCACCGGGAGGAGACCCAGAGGAAGACCCAGGACGCGCTGGAGGGACTATGTTTCTCGGCTGGCCTGGGAACGCCTTGGGATTCCCCCGGAGGAACTGCTCCAAGTGGCTGGGGAGAGGGAAGTCTGGGCCTCCCTACTTAGGCTGCTACCCCCGCGACCCGACCCTGGATAAGCGGAAGAAAATGGATGGATGGATGGATGAAATGGAGGACGCTCGGTGGTTTGAGCTCTTTAGCATAGCATTTTTCATACAAAGCTTTTAATTAAAATAAATAAAAACAGTAAACAAGTTCTCAGCTTCTTTTTGCAGAGAAAAACAACTTTTTATATGATGGCCCGGGTTTCAACTGTGAATTTTGGAGCGTTGACAAGACGGAGGTTTATTCCCGAGATCGGCCGCCTGTTAGCTTAGCTCGTAGCTTAGCTTCTCAGCTTAGCCACTTTTAATGATCCAAAAACATGATTTTGGACAGTTAAAATATTTTAAAGAGAAAAGGGAGGGATCAGTGAAGAGCACCAGAGTTGAGCCTTTTGTCATCCAGAGTCTTCAGTAGAAAGAGAGACAAGAAGAAACGAAGCCGATAAATGAAAATTAGGTCAATAATTTTTAATTATCATACGATTAATTTATTGTTTATCGCGACAGGTCTAGTCAAGACAGACTTATGCCAGTAAGTTACTCTTTATAGAAAAGAGGGATTTATTAAACCTCATTTTTAAGCAACAACTCATGTTATTCAGAACCAGCTAATTTAACCTGCAGGACAGTTCATTTAGAGAATACTTGTAATTTATGAATATTTAGTGGTTTTGGGGAAAATGCTGCTCTGTTCTCGTCTTAGGTTTTATAACAACAAAGTCACTTTTTTTTTTTATTAAACAATTTTTAGACCCACTCTTTACCATAACCGCTGAAGACAAGATGGTGCCAGTGTGTGGCCGGCCGTCTGTCGCTCTTGGTCAGGTTTGCTTTTTCCTGTTTTGTGCTTCTGCGCTTGTGCACAATCACCAGTCTCTCCTGGATCTTCGACATGTCATTTGCAATCTCAGTATGTTTGAGTATAGTGGACAGAAAACTGTCATGGGCCTCCAAGCATTTTTCTTACATCTGTAACACATTTGAACATTTATGCCAAATATTTAAACAAGTTCATCTCCTCCGGGCACCGGCACCGCTCCCCCGGTGGAAACATCGTTACCACGGTAAACATGCGGAGGACGGACGGTGAAACTAAAGATCTGCCTGACCCGTTATATTTTCATCTCCTGAACAAGAAATGGGATTATTTCTGTCTTTTGCTGTGCCTTGTCATTTCCTGGATGGTATTGACATCTCTCTGGTACCTGTCATCGGCCTGGATGCGGGCATTCGCCCCGGGTTCCCCAGTAGATTTCTGCCAGGATTGGTCTGGTGAACGCCAGATCTCTGGCAAACAAAATTTTCATCCTGAGGGACTTTTTTAGTTCCCGTCATTTGGAATTCCTCTGCGTGACAGAGATTGAGGCTGGTGACTCCAGTGTGTTTGTGGAACTTTTACATCTGTTCTTATCTAAGCTCCCTCAGATTTTTTTATTTGTTTGTAAAAGTTTAAATGGTCTTGCTTCATCCTACCTCTCTAAGCTGCTTCTGCTTCCTGCTCGGTGCCTCAGTCAGCTGCTCCTGGAGGTACCGAGGCCCAAACGGAGGCTCAGAGGGGACAGAGCTTTTTCTGTAGCTGCTCCAAGATAATGGAACGATCTCCCTCTTCTCATCAGACGAGCCCCATCACTGTCCATTTTTAAAACTCTTAAAAATGCATTTTTACTCCCTGGCTCTTTGGCATAGCCTGAAATTTGCTCTGCACTGTTTTTATTGATCTTAATGTTTTAACAACTGTTTTTTTTAATTATTTTATTTGTTTTGATTTTATGTGTTTAAATGTTCTTGATTTTATGTGTACAGCACTTTGTTGCAGCTGTGGTTGTTTTAAAGGGCTTTATAAATAAAGTATTAGTATTATACCTTCATTGTGCTTCTTGAACATTTGTCATTTGCATTAACAGATAAAAGCTGTGAATCTTGTAACCAGGCACCAAAGACAAGGTGAGAAAATATAACTTATGCTTCCAAGGGATTTTTGCATATTTTAAATACTGTATCAAATCAGCAGACCTGTGCTTTATTCCTACCTTTCTTTAGAGCGGTGGGAAGTCCCAGCTGCCTCAGCTGAGGCTCCATTGAGTGAGGAAACTGTTCAAGAGGGCCCTCATCCAGCGTTATGTCCATCTGGGCCTTGTTGCCTGAACGAGCATAATCCATCTCTTTGAACTGGTTGAAAAATCTGTGGGAGAAGCACAACACTTGATCAACTCATGAATAAAATTTAGAGAATGACAATAAAGACATAACCCTACTTACTCTTGTACTTCATCTTTTGTTTTATTAGTGAAAAGCACTCCAACTTCTCCACGTAGATACTTGCCGACCTGAACACCAGAACCATAAAGATCTTAAATCTCTGCAGCGCATTAGGAGGGGTGTTCTTGTAAGTTTGACGTCTCTTCTTACCTTGTGCAAATTATCTTTGTATTCATCTGTTTCACCTTTCCCCAAAGCAAGAATCATAACTTTGTTTTTACCAAAGAAGAACCTGAAGCACACAAACAAATTTCTGTTACTGTTTTAGCACATTAGATGCAGTAAAATGAAAATGTTACATTTGGCAGCACTTACATATTCATACCGCAAGTATTTTAGCAGGCAAGTTTGTAAATAGTGTCAAAAAATAGTCATTTTTATTCAAAGACTACATTCTTTAAAAACTACTAAAAGCATGAAGTCTCCTGAGTAGAAACCTACAGTACATTGTATTATGGATCTTAACCAAAATAATGTTTTATCAGACTATTCCTTATGTGTCCTAAATTAACCTTTAAAGTCGCTAATGTTGGCTGGATCTTAGTGGTTTAAATAAAGCACCTGATTGTGTAATGTGCCATGTAAATCCCAGTCTGTCCCAGTGACCTGTTACCTAAAATACTCTTGTTGTGTTACCTGCCATATGGCACTGTGACAATTACACAAATCCTTTACACCTACAGCAATCACTTTATTCAAGCATTTTAGAAATAATGTTTGTAACGAAAACTTTAAAAGTAAACTTGTGACTACGATACATCAATAAACTCAAAAAGCCATATTCAAACTAAAGATACCCGAAATGTTTTAATGTGAACATCACTCTGGAATGCTCAAGGTCTGGTGTGTCACATTATTCTTCTAATAACTCAAATCAACTTTATTTCTAAAGCACATTTCAAATGTATGCATAACTCAAAGTGCTTAATACAACTACCGTAATAGGCAAATTTAGGCCTGTTCATAAAAATAATAATAATAATAAACTTTATTTGTATAGCACCTTCCTACAATGCCTTGCATTGACCAAGGTGCTTAACAGGACAGAAAATATAAAAAACCGGTACAATAAATCAGTGAAAATAGAATAAAAGTAACAGCAATAAAAGGAGGCAATGGAAATAAAAAAAGCTACATACTAAAATACCAAAGTAATAAAAGTTACACACTATACTTTTTAATACTACTATGAAAAAACTCAGGACAGTATTACACTTTTATTATTTCATTTTATGCTTATGTTCATTGGGTGTTTGGTGTTTCAGTGTTGGTGTAAATTTTCATACTTTTATACTACTATGAAAAAACTCAGGACAGTGTTACACTTTTACTATTTTATGCTTATGTTTATTAAATGTTTTAGTGTTTAGTGTTTAGATGGTTACTGTTGCACCGAGGGACTGAGAGAAACGCAATTTCAATCCTGTGTATGTCCTGTACATATTGCAGTTCTGACAATAAAGTTGACTTTGACTTTGAAAGCTTTTTTGAACAAGTGGGTCTTCAGTCTGGATTTAAACAGAGTCAGATCAGAAAATACAATTTAAAAAATGACCTTAAAACAATATGAACTAAAAACATATTAAAATAAGATTAAAAATAGAGCATCAAGAGTACATGATTTAAAACATGGAAATAAATAACATATAGGAAAAATAAAATTTAAAAACAAACATTCACTTAACTCCTAGTTTCTCTTTTATTTTTTACTTTTTTGTTTGCATATATGTTAACATTATTTCTGAATGTGCACGAGTAAAACGTTTTTGGTAATTTTTCCAACACAGGCTTAAATATTTCTTGTTAAAACTATGTTCAGTTTATGCATATTTGTAATAACAATAATAATAACAGTTGTGTAATATGAGATTTCCATAAAATCAAAATGCAAAGGTGCTATTACCTGCTGTGTTTCCATGCTGTCCTAATGTCCTTAAGTTTGTTATTCCTCATATTTTCCACAGAAAATATAAACAAGTTTCTGTAGGTGTCCACACATTTCCGTAACTACAGAAGAAGTTAAAACACAACAAATTAATAATAATGACACCCTGAAATGTGTTGAGGCAGCACACCAGAAAACACCTACCTCTTCGATTAACTTCTGTTTTGATTCCAGTCCTTTCTTGGCAGTTTTAGTTAAGGAAACTGGAGGAAAATTCAGATTTGTCACCTCAGCCAGTAAAACAGCAGATGTCAGTTAAGCTAATGTTAGCTTGTTACGTTTATCTTTTGTTGTATAATTTCTTCAACGAATATATAAAAACAAGAAACATTTAGAAAACAAAACGATATTTTATGCTGTACATGACTAAATTTGAATCGTTTGTTTTTCTTACTTTTCTTGTCTCTCTTTGACTTCGGCATGGTTGCTAGCGGCAGGCGCACATGTGAAGGAAATAGGACCCCAAATGTTTCTGTCCGGTATAGCTGTCCCATTTGCGCCTGAATAAAATAAATAATACCGTGGCCCTTCACACTTGTACGTCTGTGCTATTTTAAAACTTCTTTACTAATTTTTTAATTAATTAACGCAATTTACATTTACTGATACAAAAGTTTTAAATGCACCCAGAAAAAATAATAATAATACGGTACACATGCAGACTCAATAAACAACACTTTACCTACTTCACTGTGTTTATGTGACTTGTTTATGTGTACGTTCTCTGTTTTTGTTGTTTTCTACAGGAGAGCATGCAAATTTTGAGGAAGCAGGAGTATGATGCTTTTATCATCGCTGAAGCATCAACATTGTGACATTGCCACTTAAAGAATGGCTAAAGGACATAAACGGTGTCGACATTCAGGTCTCCCTTGTAAATGACTTGTAAATACAGTAACTTGAAGTGAGGTTAGGGAAAAAAAGTGTTATCAGGCAGTTGCCTGATCTCCAAAAAGTCAGTCAAAACAGTAATCAAGTCAACTTTATAAGTCACATTTAAAACAGCAGCTGCTACCAATGTGCAACAGTGAATGAGATTAAAATGGAAAACATAATTAAAAACATTAAATAAAAAGTCAAAAGAACACAGAACAAAAAATACTAAATCAAGTAGATTAAGATAATCAGACAGTATGACAAGGTCACGGTGATATGTCAGAGTCAGAGTCAGAGAGAATTTATTGTCATTTGCACCGCATGTAGTACATGTGTTGAAAACGAGATTATGTACACAGGGTCCCAGTTACATCCAACAACAAATGCAAGAGAAAAACAATAATAACATCTAGGATTAACTAAGAGAGACATCAGCTAGTAATACACTAAGCCCTAATGTAGTAGAAAAACATCATTATAAACAGCAGCACGAACATGAGTCATTATGAGCAGATGGTCACAGATGAACGCAGCAACAAGAAACAGATCAGTATCAGCATGATGTGATATTTTGCAGTGTTTATTCTTATTATTTATTTATTCATGAGTCTGACAGCCTCAGGGTAGAAGCTGTTCCTCAGTCTAGTGGTTCTACATTTGATGCTCCTCAACCTCCGTCCCGAGGGGAGTGGTGCAAAGAGTGAGTGTGCTGGGTGAGTGAGGTCTTTCATGATGCAGGTGGCTCTTTTTCTGCATCTGGAGGTGTAAATGTCTGTGATGGTGGGGAGACTGACTCCCACAGACTTCTGTGCAGCCTTCACCACTCTCTGTAGAGCTTTCCTCTCTGCAACTGTGCAGCCTCCATGCCACACGTTGATGCTGGAGCACAGGATGCTCTCCACTGCACACCTGTAGAAGGAGGTGAGGACTGGGCTGCTCAGACCAGCTCGTCTCAGCCGTCTGAGGAAGTAGAGTCTTTGATGTCCTTTCTTGATCAGGCTGGTGGTGTTGTTGCTCCAGCTGAGGTTATCATTCAAGTGTACACCCAGTACTTGTAGCTGGAGACCACCTCCACCGCAGATCCACCTATATACAGTGGGGTGTGGGTGTGTTTGTTCCTTCTGAAGTCCACAATCATCTCCTTCGTCTTCTTCACATTCATGTGAAGATTATTCTCTTTGCACCAGCTCTCCAGGTGTTCCACCTCCTGTCTGTAGCTGGATTCATCATTATCTGTGATGCATCCCACCACCGCTGTATCATCTGCAAACTTAACAATATGACAGCCTGGATGTGTGGCTGTACAATCATATGTGAGCAGAGTGAACGTGGTAAAGCTGGTTGATGGCACAGCATTCTGGTCCTATGGGTGTTTAAAGCGTTCTATAAATAAAGCTGGCATGGTTTGAGACCCACATACACGTGGTGAAGGTTTTGATCCACCCAAATGGGATGAGTTTATAGGATATTTTATATTATATTTATAGGTTTTGATAGGATAGGACAGCAGGCATGACAAATCTCAAGACACTGGATCATTTACAATATCCCACAGTTCTTGTGAAGATATTAATAAAGTAATTCAGTTCAAGTTGACATGTTTTGAACATATTGCTGCTGTTTTAGGTTCTCTTTGTTCTTCTGTTGCTTTGGGTCTAATTCAGAGGCAGAACGCAGATATAAAGTATTTTTATTGTCATTATGTTGTTGTTGAGCATTACATCTGTAACACATTTGAACATTTATACCAAATTTAAACAAGTTTTGCATCACCCAAATCTAAACAAATCTTAACGTCAATGCTAAAATAAGATGAATTAATTTTTAATATTAACAGAACCAATAAATTGAATGGCATATGCTGAGAGGGGAGAGGCCTGCTGTGGGGGAGGATGTGGGAGGGGTTGATGGAAGGAATAGTGCCGAGTTTAGCACTTTGCAACATGATCCTTGAGGCCGGCTGCGGTGCTGCATCCTGCCTCTCTCCGCACATGGAGCTCGGACAGAGACTGATCAGAGGTGGGTGATCATCAGAGACGAGGTGCACGGACTTCAGGAGCTCTTGAGCCAGACACAGCTAGACATGAGGGTTCCCGGTGCGAGCGCAGCGGCAGGAGCTGCGTCTTTTCACTTTGCTCTGCGTCAAAGCGCGAGATGAAGCCCTCTGACGGGACTGGTTGGGGTTGTTTTCCGCCGCAGGGGCCCATGTTAGCAGCAGTGATGGCCCCCACATCATCCTCATCATCCTCTGCCACTCAGGGGTTCTCAGCATCCGCATTGTGGTGAGAAGCGTGCAGTGGGAGGTTTGAAGGAATATGCGAAGATAAATAAAAAAAACAACAATAAGTTGTTGCCTTGGGAGCAGTCAGAGCCATAGAGCTGCATTTGTTGTCTTTTGTTGTTGTTTACAAACATGAGCGCGCTGTATTTCTCCGACTCCCTGGCGGGGCCGGTCCCGTGCAGCGGCGCGGCGGTGACCAGCGCGCTGCGGAACGACCTGGGCTCCAACATCCACGTGCTGAAAACCCTCAACCTGCGCTTCCGCTGCTTCCTGGCCAAAGTGCACGAGCTGGAGCGGAGGAACAAGCTGCTGGAGAGCCAGCTGCAGCAGCTTGCCCTGCAGCGGCCGCAGTGCTGCAGGCACCCGTTCGGCCGGGACGTGGCCGTGCAGACCGAGGGACCCGAGTCCAGGCTGCCCGGAACCATCTGGAGCTTCACGCACGTCCGGAGGCATGGGGAGCGCGTCGAGACCCTGCACGGGCCCGGGGTGACGTGGACGCACCCGGATGGAGTCGGGGTCCAGATTGACACCATCACCCCTGAACTGAGAGCTCTGTACAACGTGCTGGCTAAAGTCAAGAGAGAGAGGGACGAGTACAAGAGAAAGTAAGTAAATGTTGTGTTTGTTGCACACAAACTGCTCACTGGAGCTGCTTTCTTTCTCAAAGTCAAAGTCAAAGTCAAAGTCAACTTTATTGTCAGATCTGCAATATGTACAGTGCAGGACATACACAGGACCGAAATTGCGTTTCTCTCAGTCCCTCGGTGCAACAGTAAACATCTAAACATTGAAACACTGAAACATATAATAATAGACATAAGCATAAAAATAGTAAAACTAACACTGTCCTGAGTTTTTTTTTTTTTTTTTTTTTTTTTTGCATAGTGGTATAAAAAAAGAGTATAAAAAGTATAACTAAAATAAACTAAAGGTTTCTAGCATTGACATTTGCAAAGTGGCAAAGCAGCGTATGAGTCAATGTACACAGTATATGTATGAGGTAGTAGTTGATGTTGTTGTAGAGGCAAAAAGTGGCATATGCAGTAAGGCACATTGGGCATCCCTAAATAAGACCGTTCAGAGCACACTGTATATGTACCAGCAGTGGTGTAGATATTAGAGTAGTGTAAATAAATGTAAACAGTAGTAATTACATGTAAGCAGTAGTAATAAAAGTAAACAGTATTAATAAATGTAAACAGAGAATGTAAACAGTATTATGATTATAGGCAGTGATGTAATACAGACATTAGTGCAAGTATGAGAAGTAGTGCAAACTGTATGAGCACATGACCGAGAGTTTAGTGAAAACCCGTTTGGTGACACAGAGTCTAGTGTTAAAAACTTTGTGTTGAGTGATAGTATGTGAGAAAGTTTTAGTGTTAAGGCAGTTCAAATGGGAGGGGAGGCAGAGCAGGCAGAGTGTTTAGCATTCTGACTGCCTGATGAACAGAGCTGTCTCTCAGTCTGCTGGTTCGAGCCTGGAGACTCCTCAGTCTCCTTCCTGATGGCAGCAGTCTGAAGCAGCTGTGTAGTGGGTGTGTGGGATCACCTGCCATGCGGTGGGCTTTCCGAGTGAGGCGTTTGCTGTGTAAGTCCTGCAGTGAGGGCAAGGAGGTGCCCACGATCTTCTCAGCTGCTCTCACAATGCGCTGGAGGCTCTTGCGGCAGGATGCAGTACATGCACCAAACCACACAGTGATGCAGCTGGTCAGGACACTTTCTATGGCACCTCTGTAGAAGGTGCTCATGATGGGGGTTGAAGCTCCAGCCCTTTTCAGCTTGCGGAGAAAGTAGAGACGCTGGTGAGCCTTCTTTGCCAGTGCTGCAGTGTTCCTGCTCCAGGACAGGTCCTTTGAGACGTGCACTCCCAGGAACTTGGTGCTGTCCACTCTCTCCACTGCGGTGCTGTTGATGGTCAGAGGAGGATGTTGGGCATCCCTCTTCCTGAAGTCCACAACAATCTCCTTTGTCTTCTCCACGTTGAGAGTGAGATTGTTGTGTCCGCACCACAAGGCCAGGCGGCTCACCTCGTTCCTGTAGTCCGTCTCATCGTTGTTGCTGATGAGACCTACCACTGTTGTGTCATCCGCACATTTCTCCCAGTCAGCTGACACCAGTTTATGGGCACAGTAAGCAAAATGCAGCAGGAGCCCTGTCTGGGCCCTAACCCATCATCTCTTCCAGCAGCTGCACAGACTAAAAGTGAAAAATGTTTGGACCTAATCTGCTTTTCTCATAATTTGGTCAAAACAATGAGAATGTGTTGGGCTCTATATGTAAGAATTTGTTGCTGCATATTTTTGACAAATAATTTTGCGATCTAATGCCAATCTGCCCACTTCTGATTTTTTTTTTCTTTGATGGCTCTCCACACCATTATTACCACCAAATATTTATTTTAATAACTATTTAGTGGAGTTTTATATATATATATATATATATATAATATATATATATATATATATATATATATATATATATATATATATACGTATATATATATATATACAGGTAATCCCCGACTTACGAGCGCATCGACATACGAGGTTCCGGACTTACGAGCTCACTAACGAACAGTAAATTTGTAAAGAACATACAGAAAATACAGCACTTTTATGTGTTTTTAGATGAAAGTGTGTTAGCTAACCATTTGGAAACAAGTTTCTGAGCATGTTTATGAACTAGTATGTACGTTTGTGTTGAAAAACGAGTGTTCGTAGTAGCGCTAGCATAAATTTTCCGACTTACGACCGAAAATCCGGACTTACGAGCAACACGTGTTTCGGGTTCCGACATACGAGATTTCGTCTTACGAGAACCTCGCAGGAACGGAACTCGCTCGTAAGTCGGGGAC